>VZSE01007029.1:3042934-3217618 GCA_013398275.1 Promerops cafer
CTCGGCGGGCCCGGGCGGAGGCGGGCCGGGGCCCCGGGTGAGCGAAGGGTCGGGTCGGGTCGGGAGCGGCCCGACGCGGGGAGCACCCTGGTGCTCTTCTCGCGCTCAAAATGGGATTCCCTTCTCCCTCTCTCCCCTCCCATGTAACTTTATTTCTTTTTCATGTACTACACCCACTTTTAGGAAAATCTAAACCCGCCACAATCATATGAATTGTTTTTACTATAGTCTTAAGCTGTGCCACGGAAGGTTTACGTTGGATATTAGGAGGAATTTCACTGCAGAAAGAGCGATTAGACATTGAAACGGGGTGCCCCAGGAGGTGGTGGCCTCCTTGTCCTGGAGGTTTTTAAGCAAAGACAGGATGTGGCACTCAGTGCTCTGGTCTAGCTGACAGGGTGATGTTTGGTCATAGGTTGGACTTGATTATCTCAGATATCTTTTCCAGCCTAATTGATTCTGTGAATTTGCACAAGCACTGCACCAGCTGCTAAAGGGCAGCAGATCCATGTGTTATTCGTCGCCTCTTCAGATGAACCTGGGTTTGGGGAGCAAGGGATGCTTACAATGTGTTTAGTGCTGAAACTGCATCAAAATGCTCCAGTGTAACACCAGCAGCAGCATCACAAGCATCAGATTTACCCAAAGTGGCATGCACGAAGTTAAATCAGAAAGATCTTGAGTTTCTCCTTGAGAAATAGGGGTGGGAGGTTGCTTGTCTAAGTAACAAGTTGAATCAAACCCATATAGCAACAGTGCTATCTATCATATGTCAAGATGCTTCAGATAGCTACTGTAATTTAAAAGTATACTCACTAATAAGAGGTCTTTCCTTCTAGGTCAAAATCTCTTCCCTATTTGTACAGGATATACTCCAATGCAAAATTATAGAAGAACAATTCAACCAGCCAACCGAAGGAAATATGAAACTGAAGACAAACTTTAACTAAGGGTCTAATCCTGGAAGTTGCTTAATATCCTCTGACTGGATTACAGTTCGTGTTCTAAAAACAAAATGCTTTGTTTGGATCTGCAAACATTGCCATTAGGATGGCAAAAGATAAATACCAATACTGAAGTAGGATCTTGCTCTACAAAGTGAAATGAACTGATATAAACTGTTCTTCATGATATGCAGTAAAAAGTATTCTGTATTTTGAACTCATCTTTAAAATCTAATTCAAGATTACATAGAAGAAATTTCTTATCTGATCTCACATATGAAAAAAATACTGTCATCTGATTAGGAGGTTGGAAAGTTACATTTTTCCAAACAAGTATAACTGGCTTTGTTTCCGATACAAATTACAAAATCAGCTCAAAATCGCAAGTACTGGGAAGGACTGCTGACTTTCTCGGGTGTCATTCACTCCTCATGCTCCCTGCTTCTTTTCATAGAATTCTGGAATGTGCAGACACGATGGCTGCTTTTTGGCACAGGTGCACACTTTTCATTAACAATAAAATATAATACTGCCCTGTAGCCATAGGTGACCCAGATGCAGGACGTGCTGGAGTTCAGTCACTTGTTTATATTGCACCCCAACTGCTAAAATCTTAGTGATGTGCCACACTTGATATTTCTACTTGAGTTTACCAGCATTTTATTCCAAATAACTCAAAGCTGTTTGTCTCTGCAAAAGGGATGCCTTTTCTTAACATCCTGATCCACTGATGAAAACTTGGTTATCACCATAGCGATCGCTTCCACATTCAGGAGACAATGATATAAACACCGGATTGTGACACCACTGACTAATCTGCCGGTCACAATCTAGACTGCAACACCACTTGGAGGTGTATTTATGTGATGTCACTAAGCGGGTTGCATCACCACCAAGTAAAATCAGGCAAGAAGCACCAAGGGATTTAGCAGAGCTTTGGCTGGGGCATAAAGCCATGCCAGCCTGGTGGGACAGTGCTCTGGCAGGACTTCCCTTGCCCTGTGCTGACTGGCCTTCCCTCCAACTTCTTCCTTGTCTCAGCCCTTTCACCTCAAGTTCAGTGCTCTCCTCCACCTCTCATGCCCTTCCCTCACCCTCTCCCTCTGCCTCAGTTCTTCCTTCAGCATTCTCCTTCCCCTCTTCATGCATTTGTTTCCTTTTAAATGAATCCCACTCAAAACATGCAAGGAACCCCACTACACTCATACATCATAGGCACCTGTCAGGCTGAGCACTGTCCCATTATGCTTGCCCCTCTTCCCAGGCTGTCTTTTGACATTGCTGTGTAGAGAAACCGGGATTTATTCTGGACAAGAATTAGCTACTGTTATGACTTACCTAACAAATATGGGTTTAAAATCTCATACCTGATAATTATCATCTACATGCTCTGGTCATTCACACCTGTGTAATAAACAAACAAGTTGCATCAGGTTTGTGGCAGTACTTTTGATTTCACAAAACACGGCAGGGAGTCAAAACAAGATACTTTTTGCTTAATCTGAAACCCAAGATACAACAGCTGGATGTAAAGAGCAGAGAAGCTCTTATGCTTTCCATTACATAGCACATCAAGCAAGATTTCCTTCTCTGTCAACAGGCCTGTGGTTGCTGAGGACAGACCTGGAAAAGTCAGCCCAAAGCTGATCACTGACCCTTGCAGAATAAGCCTGAAGACATAGAAGAGATTAAAAGGAAAAGCCCAGACTGAGTTTTCAGTGGAAACTGAGGCAAAAGAAGGCACAGTGGAAAGAAATAGATGAGTGAAAGTGGAAAAGGAAGCTGGAAGTGCCTTGTAAGAAAAAGCAGATGGAAAAAATTGAGGGGGAAAAGCTAGAGTAATAAATGAAAGCACAATGTGTGAAATATCGAACAAAGAAACAGTTTGCTTTCCACTTCAGTCATATCCCTATATGCAGTCCTGCAAACATTCCTAAGGATTCCCCTTTTGATTCTGTATTTATCCCTGAAGATAATGTAAATATTGTTAAAAGGATACAAATTACTCAGGGTCAAGAGATGCAGTTCCATGATGCAGCCTGACTGAGGACACTCTGAATTTACTACAATATAAATTCACCAATTTTGCAGCAGCGTACATAGTACAAAAAGTCAGCCTGAAACCTAAAATTTTATTGATGATAAAATCTTTAGTATGTGATCTGGTTTCACTGAGCACTTACCATCTTTGGTCGACGTTGTGCTTCCTCTGGGACGGACTGCTGTGTCCGTCGGTCCTGCCGCACGGGCCCACGCTGGTGTGAGAGAGCAGCGTGTGCGGGTCCTTTGCTGCCCGCTGTTCCCTGCTCCGCAGCGCGGCAGCCAGGCAGCCGCCCAGCCAGGGCGAATGCCCCGGGTCTCAGTTCAGGAAACAATGGTTTGTCACAATTTTGTACCAACACAGCAGGACAGAAGCACCCCGGGATCGCAACACAGGCACTGAACAGGCTTGGTGGCATTGTCGCGAGGCGATGGCAGGGTCTGCAGCTGGTGAGCAAAGCCACTGCTGCGACAGTGGGGTGGTCCATGAGCTGACACAGAGTACTTCTACAATAGAGAGCAGCCATATGAGATTACCAGAGGAAAGCGTTCATATTTTCTTCTAAAACCACCTGATGTACTGCTGGAGGCAAAATGTAGATGCCGAGGGTGGGGGAGGCGTGTTCTGGCTCTGGAACTGCTGCCATTAGCATTTGTACAAGGGCAGCAGTAACTTCTCGTGAGGACACCACCTTCCATCTCCTGTTCTGGTAATCCTTACTCTTGTTCACCATTTCATCCTAGCAAAAGGAGCAGTGAAGCATCTTTCACATACGCCTGTTTCCACATCTTGGCATCCCCTTTATGGTCTCCCTCATCTCACCTGGCCAGGAACAAAGAGCTTCACACATGAGGAGCAACAGGACCAGTAACTGTGGAGGAGACGCTGGAAAGCAAGCATCCTGCACTTAGCACAAGGACAAATGCAGTGAGAGACTGCTGTAACAACCCACACACAAACATACTCAGCCAGGAAATATGTACAACCAAATGTGCTGGGGAGCCCATTCCGTTTTGGATCAAAATAGACGATACATTACACAAGAGTTATCCTGACTTTTCTCCACCTGTGAAGAATAAAACTTACTCAACCTGACATGGGGAAAGGACAGATGATCTAGGGGGAAGACACCTCATTTGGGGATTTAACATATCCAGACTTTACCTGTCCCAAAAGCCCTGTGGGTCCTGGCTCCTTTGCTCCCAGCCCTGCAAGACCATCCTCTTGACAACTTATTACGATATCCTGAATTTTTTTATTCAGAACAAGCAGAAGTCTTATTTGTCCAAAACGGGAGAAAAGTCATTTGAGGACGGGACTTTTGAGATTTCCAAGATGTTATGAGAAAGTAAGATACTCATTGACTTGCCTGCAATACTGCATGAAACTTTCTTAAATCTTCTACACATGATTGTTTCAGAGGTTGCGCTAAAAATGGGTTAGAAAAGATGTAATTGCAGTGAAGCCCATGCAATACACTATGACAAATAGACTAGCATTGCTTACAGGCATTGGGCTTTGCTGATTCTCATTCTCTGTTTAAATCAGGTTCAGGGCCTTCACTCTGTGCAAGTCAAACACCTCCCCTTCGTGTCTGGACAACAGCAAAAACTTTGAAAAGAAAAATGTATTTGACTGAGAGTAAGCTCATACTGAGAACACAGACACACTGATGTGGTGAAAAACTAGTAAGGGTAAAACACGAATTCCACTGAAGGCTGTGCCTTTTGAAAAAAATGAGACATCTGTCATATTTCTCCACTAAAACAACAGAAAAGCTGCATTTAGGAAAATTCATAAAGCAAGGTTACTTTTGCCCATTTAAACACATTTTTTTTCCTAACATGTAAAGTAGGAAAATGTGAAAATTCACTTTAGAAGGCACATAAAGGTCTTAGAAGAACTGATTTGCTATTGTCTAAGTTAATAATTAATTAAGTCTTCTCAGTATATACTGTTTAAAAAGTTTATTCTAAAACCCCCACTTGCCTTTATCTATGTACTTAAGAACTGTCATTCAAATTCTAGAGTAAAACTAAACAAGGGGAGCCTCTTTTACTCAAAATTTACACGGGATTAAGTACAAAAAAGTAGCTGAGCTTTACCTGAACGCTTTCAGCAAACAGTTGCAGAAAGGAGCTGCAATTTCCAGGCCGAGAGAGGAGGCGATTGGAAGCGCTGGGCTGCGCAGACACCCTGCCCTTCGGCTATGCCCGCAGCTGTCTGTGCGGCCGGCGCGGCTCCGCCTCCGGCTTGTACTAACTGCACTCGGAGTAGCTGTCCCAGCAGAGCTCAACTACACTTCACCGAAGATAAGGCACTCCTGGGGCTCGTCAGCTTCTTAAACACCATTACTCCAACACAAGTGTTGATTGATTAAACTGCATAGAACTAACAAAAAGCATTTTTGGGGCACACCCTTTATTTTAAATCTGACTCTTAGCCTATGTGTCCAGAAGGCACATGGCTCTTGATGATTAACTGCAAGCTTTATGCCAGTTTATTAAAGTACAGCCTTAATTTAGTCCAACATCTAAGGGAGCTTTCTTATTTTTGTAACAATGTAACAATGAGCACAGTATTTTTAATTTGTGAAGCTCAGATTTTACTACTACAGTAGTTTTAGAAGAAGGCTATACCTATAATTAAGTGCGTAAGTCCTTCAAATAAAGACTTCTGAATTAAATTAATCCTTTATGTATACCAAGGTGTCTTTAAGATAGTTAATTCAAAACTTTAACAGATATTACAGTAAAAAGAATGAGACGCTTTCAGTCACTTGAGCCAGCACTGTTGAAAAGAGTGACAATGTGTATTACACTTCTGTAGATTTTTAACTGATACAAATACTCATCTAGAAAAGTATAATTTTACCAAATACTTAAAAATATTAGTAATTCACTCAGGTGAGGTCAAACATAACAGGTAATGGCTAATTTTAAAACACAAACACCAGAGACAAGAGGAGATTTAAACTGGTATGTTCCAAGTCCATTAATGTAAACATCAGTTCAGACACACCTCGCCAGAAGTCTGAGGCATCTAGCACAGCGTGGCAATAGATTTAGACATACTACACTGTGCCCACTTAACACATATGCCAAGTAATAACTCAGTCTCTTTCCTCTTCCTACATCAATCACAGTTTAGTTCTGTATGGCTAAAACGATGCCTTCTCATCTGCATGTTAGTCACTTTATAGGACCATTCCTTTAAATCCCTGTGCTACAATAACTAATTAAAATACCTGAAAAAGTAAAAACTTTCACCCAAACTGTGTCTTTTGTGTCACCCCAAATCAGGACACCATATTACCTCCTGCCTCTACTGCCAGCGAAGCCTCCTGGTTGGCCAGTATTTCCATGTAACTATTAAAACTCACTCACTTGTCTGCCCTACTTGTATGTGAAATAACACTTTATCACTTGCTCCAGACAAGTGATAGCTAGGGCACATCACCTCTCCTATCATTCACCTGTTCCCAATTTTTAAACAACTTCATGGTTTAAACCCTTCACAATCTACTTGCTGAACTGATTACCCTCCCAGATTACATCTCACTGAAGCCCTTGCTCAGGGAGGAAGTCATTACTCTTTGTCAAGTCTGCAGGCACCATTTTTCTTAGTTATAATAATGCTTAGAAACAGCTGTTGGTTTTGATCAAACAGATTTGCTAAGTTCTGTACTCTGTACTGATGGTGGGAAATGATGAATTTAATTTCATTCAGCTGAAAGCAGCATTATTCATCTGGGTATCTACACAGCATCTAGGTTCAACATATGTATGTATATTGTTATGGTGTCTTTCATGTAGTGGCAGCACCCAACTTCATTTACATGTCGTCTGGGACAGTATAAAAACATGGTGCATAAATAAGATTGAGCATGAGAAACTGGTGGAATGGCCAGGGCACAAGCTGCTGAAGATGCTGGGTTATAAAGTGGTCAGAAGAAATTCAAGGCTTTAACAGTAGCCTTGCAAAAGAAAAATGACAGGAGGACCTGGCAGTTAACGCTGCACAAGAAATAGGATCAGATTTTATACCAGGTACAAAAGTATCTGCAAAATCTGTGAAGCCTGAAGTGGAACATGGACCTGAAAAGTGTCAACCTAAATGAGAGGCTCAGGCACAAGAAGAGACTTGGAAATATACAGTATGCAAGGAAATGTAGAAAACTGTGCCAGAGTTGTTCTACAACAGCTGGAATGCTGTTTAGAAATAATAAAGAAAAAAGTCACTGCAATGACAACATTAACCAACTGCTTCTTTTATTTGTTAACATTAAGTATTTAAAAACAAAATAAACATTATTTTCTAGAAATATATTTACTGTCATACAATGGTAGGTAAAAAAATAGAAACTGCAAAATCTCACAATGTAATTAGATGCTAATGTCATGTCCAGTACACTCAAAATATGTACAATTATGCTCCAAAAAATGGTAATTTCACAGCTTCCTGTTGGCTCTGATGCAAATTAATGACATAAATGGTTATTAACAGTTTCCTTGGCAGTTTCCTTGCCCAGTATCAGTGAGTGAAATTATAGATAAAATGACACTAAAAATGAAGTACAGTAGTAGATCTCAGCACTGCTATCTTAACAAAAAATGTCCATGAGACAAAAGAATCAGTATAAGTTTAGATGTAATACCATGGTTTGAGATCTAACCAACTAATTTACATGGGTTTAATACTGGTGGTTTTAGGCCTTTTTTACTTCCTAAGGACTGTGTTGTATTTTAGTTTTTTACAGAGTTTTTTATTAAAAAGTTTGTGTTCTATCATACACACCTCATCATGGATATAAGAGGGCTGAATCCTCAGAAGAAAAGAGAACAACCCTAGTACAAAATGGTAACTCTGGGGAAACTCCACTTCTCTGTAATGAGCCAGATGACCACACAACCTGAAAAGAAATGGGGAGAAAACAAAAGCCCTGAATTACAAGTGCATTTAGTATTTAGCTAGCATTTATATATTAAACTGTAATTAGAGACAAACTCTACATTTCACCAACAGCATAAATCACGATTCCAGTTTACAGTGTTGATTCCTGTGAAGTGATCCACTCCTGCAAAACCCTGAAGAATAGGACTGAACCAGAGCTGGTGCAAACACCTAAGAAGAAAAAGCCACTATAGCTTCTTGCACTATGATTCAGGATCTTACTCAGCCAAAGAATACATTCTTTACCTTTCAGGACTAAATGGAATCACTGTTTGTTCTTCCAGATTTTAGCAAATATAGCAAAGTATTAAAATGACTACCTCACCCTATTTTTTAAATTTCTAAGACTATCCAATTCAGACACCTTAGGCTCTTTACTCTGTTCTTCTCTCTCCATAGGGCTCCCTTCTCATCTTCCTGACACTATATCATGGGATAATAACCCATTCATTTATTGTCCATTGCCTTTGTGAGCTAAATTCAAATTACATGTCTAGAAACAAGAGAGAAAAGCTAAGTTAAGTCAATGGAGTAACATAGGAAACATTGGAGCAAACACTGATGAGGTCAACAGAAAGTAATTAGTGCTGTAGCAGCCTTCTGCTTCATTATTTTGGAGCTTTCGTGGTCAAAATGTTAATGAAAATGATGAGGTGATTTTATTGATGAAGTATATAATGAAAATAGCCGACTAGACTTGCTGGTAACAAGTGTCAGACCGAAAAAAAGATGACACACCGGACAAGCTGCAAACATAGCTCTGTAAACATTAAGCTCAGCAACTCAGGCTGGAAAAACACCAAACTGGATAAGCCTCAAATTCAGTTTAAAATACTACGAAGTTTCAATTCCTAAATAAAAAAACTGTACATTTAAATGGGGGTTCAGATGCTATATTCACCTATGAATCCCATGCATCTTCTAACTTAACTAGGTATTGCCTTGGGATGTGGAGAAGCAGTTTAAAATGTTCCCTGTGTCTGATTCAGAGCAGCTGTCTTAAATACTCACCAGAACAACGACTGAGATCTGTCTGTCCCAATTTATGGGTAAGTGTGCTAATTACTAGACTATAAAGTCATTTGCTCGCTCCCTCTGGCCCAGCAAACATTTACATTTTACCTCAAACTGGAGGAACAGCCAGACCCGTCCTGAGTGCCAGGCAAGCCGCGCTTCAGGCAGCGCAGTCTGTTCAAAGCCTCCCGAAGTCTGGCACATTGGAAATCTGGAACTAGGTCTCCCATGCCATACATCCCATCCTCTGCCCTACCTCACACCCCCCAAAAGCATTACAACATTTTTCACACACTGTAATACCTCATCACATATAGAATCACACAGTCCTTTAGGTTGGAAAAGACCTTTATGAACACTGAGTACAACTCAGTCACCTGAAGACTTCCAATGCAAATCAGTTTAGAATCCAGTTTAAAACAGAAGGTTTTAAAATAAAATATAAAAGCATTTCACCAACCATTTGACTGATCTCAGCTTTGCTGACACTGTAATCACACTTTAGTCCCAGGAATAAAGCATTTTAGCAGTCCAGTTAGGCCATGCTGATTTTCAGAGAAACAATTTGTAAGATTTTTTAGTTCTGTTCTACATACACAGAGGATAAGCCCTCATATCTGAGGGAGTAGATGTTGTTTTCCAACGTTAAGTAAGTGTCAGATGTATACTTAACTACTTGCATTGCAAATGATATAATGGGAAATTTAACTGGTAAGAATTTTAATTCAAATCTTGTTTCATGAAGGCTATGACAGTTTGCCATTAACATTTTAACACATTACATATGAAAATGTAGGTTTAAAACCAGACTTTGCATAGAAGATTATTCACACAAACATACACCGAAATACCCACTCATTCAATGTGTACATAAGATTTACGCAAATCTGTGGTAAAAGGATTATTACCTCTACTCCCTTTAAAAAAAAAAAAAAGGTTCTTATTCATACGAAAGAATGAATCCATATAACCAAACCTCTTGTAATGTAACACTGTGCTTACATTATTCCAACCCATTTCTGTCACAGTGGGTATGTGAAAAGTAATGTGAAAAGGAAAATAAAGATAAGCAAATAAATCCACAGAAAGACAGTAAAGACTGCATACTGGTAAAACCCAGTTACTTTCAAGGGAAATTTAATGTTTTAAAAATCAGGACCATATCGCTAAGACTGCACAGGGGCTGTTGATCTCTGAATACCATTTCGAATTATATACCAGATAAAGATTTCACATGTTATTCAACAGACAAATGAAATCTCATTTCACATGAATGTAACTCAACCTCCTTTCCAAAAAACCACTTTCCAATAGCATACATGAGAAATTCAGGAGAATCCAAGCTGGCTACAGAGTTGATCTTTTTCACTAATATTCACCAGTACCTTCCTCTTCTGGATTAGGGTTTCATAATACAACCACTGGCAGAACCAAAGTCTGGCATATGATTCAGAAGTCATGGTGATTAAGGCCATCACAAAATCAGTACAGTGATTTAGAAAATTAATTTTCTGTGCTTTTTTAGAGGCCAGGGAGGAGAGGAATGAAACTGTTTTTCCATTCTCTGGAGAGCTGCATCACAAGTATTTTTATAAAACACCATGAAGAAATGAAGTATTTGTACCTAGCTGCTACTCTTGCCATGTGACTCTAGTTATTGACTTTGTCTCATCTCTCTTCTCATAAGCTCACTTTGATCATTCTTCATGTTACAGTTTGTCTACTCACAGTTCGAGACTATCCATTCATCACACACCCCTTTCTAAAAATTATTGTAACTATATGTGAGCACATAGCTGTGCACACACCCTGTACTTGTCGTTTGCAAAAATACATGTACAGGACTTTACTTTCAGGAGAACTTTCCAAAATGTACTTAGCAAAAATGTGAATACTTACTTCTCATTACATAGTTTAACTGTACACAGCCAATAGTCAGGGTTCATGGCTGTCAGTAAACCACATTTTTCTTGCAAAATTCCCTTCAGGCTATGCCCATGAAAACAACTCCCATCTGTGTTTTCTTCAGACCAACTTAACTGAAAACTTGAAGGATTTGGCTTTTCAGCACGTTGCACTGAACCGGACAGCTTGCCAAACTGATTCTGTAAGTTCACAACCATTTCTGTGCAAAGAGGAACAAAAGAAACAAATGCCAAAGCATTAAATACCGGAATACTGTTTAGAGGTAATTAATACAAGAAGAAAATGGGGTATTTGTGCTTTTTAAATTTCTTTTGTTTTTTCTTTAAACCTCTGCATGAAAGACTGAGAAATCCTGGAAGTCTCTAGGTTCTCTCTGCCACCCTCTTTACAGGTTTTAGTGAAACATTTTGAAACATAATTCAAAATGCCATAATGATACTAGTAGTGGAGCACTCTAAAACCTTCCTGCAAGTAAAACCTGAAAAATCCATTTGATACTGCTGGGATTTTTATGCTGATAGAAGGCACATTCATACACACAAGGATTCAAGGTTAAGCTTTTAATGGTGCAAATTTCAATTGGTAAAAAAACCCCAACAACAAAAAACCCCCACTCCATGTTTGCCGACTCCTAATGGATGAACAACAAGCTTTCCTAAGTTACTGAGGCTAAGAAGGGAAAGAAGGTATCATGACAGATCAGCACACACTGTATGACTGCCTATGCCTTGTTTCTCTAGGGTAAAAAGCAGGTTAAAAAACATTGTTGAAGCTTTAACTGCTTTTCATGAGCTGTATTTAAATAAACTCATTCATATATTGAAGAGGAAAAAAAAAGAACCACAGGAAAAAAAAACTCCTAAAATAATCCAAGGACTGGGAAGTTTATCTTTCAAGATGACACTGAAATCTATGATCAAAATCAAAGGTTTAGGAAGGTTTCTGAAAATCTGTACCTGGCACATAAGTGCTCTAGAGCACTGTTTGTCTCTATTATGGTACATTTGTTTTAAGATGAATCCTGTCCAGTTGTAATTATGTGCTATTCCTGCTCACAACATTATGATAAACCTCAGTAATCTAAGTGGTCCTCTTCTAGCTCCAAGAGAAGCAGAGTCGGAAGAGGCATCTCTTTTTCTATAAATGCAGGAATTAAAGGGTATCTGAGTAAATAATCAGCTTGAAATAAATATATCTAAACATGGTTTTCCATTGAACATGACCTGACTGCAGGATCACCCCAACTTAATTTTGAAGAGTTGGTACTTAAAAAAACCCCCCACTGTATTCTTGAAGGAGAAATCCAACACATGTAATTCAAACAAAACAGAATTATACAACTTGTTTAGAAGTCCCTGAACCAGTTGCTTCCAGAAACTGGAAGAGCATGCAAAAGGAAAAATACCACTACTCACACTTAATACCTCTCTCCAAATACCTACTGCTTTCTGGATAACATAAAATGTAGAATGAAGAACTCCAGATCTAATTTGGCTGAATAAAATTCTGGTTTTCCTTATTTCTATAGACAACTGGGGTTTTGTTGTTTTGTTTCTTTGCTTTTATGCCAACACAAACCCCAGAAACTTCTCACAAGTACTTCCAGAGCTACTATAATACAGTAGCTGTACCTGCATTCCGACCACATACAGATGGCTACACAAGTAAAGCCTTCCTTGCTTTCTGTAGAAGATTTCAAGAAGGAGTGGGAGAGAAGAGGGACATGCAACATCTATCAAAGGTCATACTGGGATATTCATACCAAAGCATTCAAGAAACTAAAGCAGGAAACAGAGAGGAAAGCTATGGACAACCAACAGCCCACATGGAACAGTGATATGAAGGCAAACTAGAGAAGATGAGGACAAGAGCACTCATTCTGAGACATGGTTCAGTAGGTTGTTAGGAAGACTGGCAAAGGCAGTTTCAGTTGTGCATGTTTGAAAAATTCCAGCCACGGGTTGTAAAGCACTACTACATTAATTGTACCCAGAGATGAAAGAGAGGAGACAAAGTATTTTAAGATGTAAATGTTATCAGTCATGGCTGAAGATCTTCTATGATGGGAAAAGTTGTAGCAGATTTCTGTGTTGCTGTGAGGAAGCGAAGTTTACTCACGTCTTCTCTTTAGAACTTTAGATTTATTCTTGACTGAATAAAACAATGGCTTTTCACATCTCCACAGATACCTACCAGTAAGAGACATAAAGAATTGTTAACAAAAAGAAAGCTGGACCAAATGAATAAATGAATAATAACTTACTACAAATACTGCTAATGTTTTAAATTAAAATAATTTAATGTTTAGTGCTATTAAAAGCCACTGACCCTCCAATGTATAAAGGAAATCTTTTTCTGAGTAGGCAAACCAAGGCATGTTAGCCTACATCTACTGAAATCAGTTAACTGTTCAGCTGTATAAGCTATTTTTCACAGTAAGTGAGCATTTAATAAATAACCTGGATAAACATTATGAGTGTAAATAGAAAATTAAGACAGTGATTTAATCATTCTATTCACTCAAGCTTGGTGAATAGATATGTGGAGCAAATTTCTAACTTTTTTTATTTCTGTAGGGATCAGGAGTTCACGTAGAAGTGTCTATCTTAAAAAAGAAGTACTTAAAAACCTCTTACTTGGCTCTTTCTTCATCCAATTTCTTTTGCTTCACATCCAAGGAATGTTTTACCACCTCATACCACTTCTTGAACTCAAAATATGGGCCACCTGAATAAAACATACACACTTCAGGTTGCAAAGAAATGGAAGAAATGACAGAGAAGGTGGTCTCCAAGCAGTTAGACCCTGCATCTTGCACCTGTATACAAACTACCCCGAATGCTATGTGCTTAAAGAAAACACACTTGATCTAATAATTCTGTAAGAAAGAGAAATGCAGAAATTGAGTGAAAGAACAGCATATCATAGGAAGTGCAAAGAAGCCCTGAATCTTAAGACTTCATAGATTTAGTACAAGTCAAACCTTTTCCCTCTTTTCTGGAAAGGTAAGCCTAGAAACTACCTCCTCTCTACCAAATCAACTAGTTCTCCAGTGTATGGAGAAGCCTTCAACTGTTTCAAAGTTGAATTCAAGGGATTAATGAAACTATTCATTATCAAGCTATTATTCATTATCAACTATTATCAAGCTTAAGTTTAAACAAATAAAACCTAAACAAGCTCAGATGCAAAATTTCACAGTTCCATCAGCTCCCCACTGTCTATCTCACTACCCATGAAATCTTACAGGGTTGGAAAGATAAACTAGACAATGGTCTTCATATCAGCCTCTCATGGTTTGGAGCACAGGAACTTCATTAGCTGATATGTGAACAAGTATTTACCAGCACATGCAAAAACATGTAGACAGAGTACATTTAGCAGCACCTTTATCACTGATCCTCCGCAGAGGCACAAGACTGAAGCAGACCAACTGGGTACTGTAAGGATAAGAATTCCAAACAGAAATATGGTATAGATTTATATATTTAAAAATAATCAACTCTTATTCCCCGTGGGTGGAAGATCTGCATTGTGAATTAACCAGACTTTGCATTTCCCCATCACTCGAGCTGCACTGCATGCGATGCTTGCGTCAGGCTCAGCTTTGGCAGCCAGCTGTTTAAACTCTCCTGGAGGTGAATATACTGTTCTTACAATCAACTTATATGCCTTCTGTATTATTTGTATTTCTGCTGTCTGTATTACCATGCTTCAGAATGTCTAGATTCTAAAAACATAGATGGTCTCAAAAAGCAAGAGACACATTAAAGGAACAAAGACCCCTCAGTAGTCCTTTAAATTCAAAGGTCTGGATACAACTTCTTTTACCAGCTCCTTAAACCCTAAGGTTTAAGCAAATACTCCTAAATTGCTGGGAGAGCAGTGTGGGAGGTGGTAGAAATTTGTGTTAAACTTCATATGAATTATTAAGCATCTGTCACACACAAACCCATTGTCAGAGACATGATGCTACACTGTAATAACCCTTTACCTGGCCAGTACTGCTGGTCTGACATTCATATAACTGAGCTGACTGGAAAATACACAGCTCTGATACACACATACATATACATCTATATGTATACATCTCAATCACCTTTTATTTGACCAGAACTCGTATTGTGGTTGTGTGCAGTTCACAGAACACACACAGTAGGTAACTACAACTATCTATTATACTGCTTCCAGTGTGACTTGAAGAAATGTAGGAGCTGAAATACTATTTTTTAATTAAAAAAAAAAGAACTAGAGAATGGACAGTTAAGTTGAGAATGGAGTCAACATAAATCGAATCTTTAAAACTCGATGTTAACCATTATTCATTTCAGCACCTGAACTTTGGGAAAATGCCAGAGGCAGTTTTGAGCTCTGGCACTGATTAGTTGTCTAACAGAAATTCTCACATCCTCTACGCAGGATGCGTAGCTCCTCTACGCAGCTGCTCACCATCATCCCAACATTTTAAGCACAGGGACAACAAAACAGAGCATATGGATCATTTGCACCAGCAGATTTTAAAGTAAAAAAGTGGGCAAAGAATGAGCTGTTAATTCCCAAGGGCAATGAGACTTGTTAATAAGGGAGAAACCCCATTAAGACATTAATGAGCCTCAGCTTGTAAAGCAGTTGCACAATTCCCCACTCCTGTCACTATCATGTACTTCAAGTTTTCAAGGGAAATAAAAAGGAAAAGAATAAAATCCACCATAAGTTTGTGTATCCACCTGAATGTAAAAATTACCAGTTTTACTTAACAGTGATGACTGTCTCTAGTTACAGCAGTAATTGAGCTCACACATGACTAACACCGTAATTTTATTATGGACCTAAATTTTAAATAAAGCAACAGAAGGGTCAAAATGACCCAAAACTGGATAAAAGGCCTAACAGATAAACCACTGTAACACATCTTGGATCTTATCTTCAACTGTGATTTGGATCAGGCCATGGAACATCTTCCTGAAGATTTCTAATCTTTGATTTGGTCTTTTTGCCCTCAAAGAACCATGTTCACACCATTATCTTCTCTATCTTAATTGCTGCTAGCTTTTCCACACTCTCTCAGGATTATTTGGACTAAGAAACTAGATTACATCTGAAATATGTTACACACTAAGACATTTTATTCAACAAGACTAAACAAGTTTGGATTTTATCATAAATGTGGTTTGATGCCCCTAGTAAGTATCTGCTATTTACGATCAAAGTGTGCTCCCTTTTCACGGCATATCCATTCATCTCCACCTACCACACATAAGACTCTAAACCAAGAGGCAAACATGCACAAGCAGAAGCAGAGAGGCACCCAGCAAAATGTGTACCAAACTTTCCTATCCCAAGCAGTAAGAATTGTGCAGGTACACTGAGGCCATTTTACATAAACAAGATCTACTCTTTTCTTTGAATAAAATTTGCCCTTCACGAATGACAAAAACACATTTTCATGATCAATAAGAAAAGTCTTTCTAGCCCTGACTGCAAAACTGTTTCATTTACAAAATCGTAACACTGCTTCTACTAGAATATTTATGTACCTTCTGTGTTATTTTTATTTCTTTCTTCAGCAAATTCTGAAAGTAACCTGTAAAAAATTTTAAAAATCAGGCTGTTTTGTAGATCCAAATACTGCACTTTTCGCATGAAGTTCAAATACAATGGACAAAAATGACATCCTAATTTTTTTCCAAGTATCAGATAAAACCAAACGAATTTTAAAAGTAACTAATATTTCATGTCTAAAATGCCTTCAAGTGTATGGTTTAAGCTACCGAACTTAATTGAAATTCCAATAGTATAAATTTAACTCTAAAGAACGATCAGAGACAAGCATTTGCACTATTTGAAACTTGGGGGTTGTTACAGATTTGTCTGTACACTTACCATTCATAGTGATCATCTAGTAAAAACAATAATTTGAGCACAACTACAATAACTGCTGCAGCAAGAACATCATATTTCACTTTTCTTGTTGACTTATTTCCAGGCATAAGAGTAAGAAAATCCACTTCTCCAATACCAATCTTTTTCACCACTCGACAAGTCCAATCATGCAATTCATCTGATTAATGTAAATAAAATATAAAACGTTAAGACAAGCTAGAAATATTTTTACAGTGCAAATATTTTGGCCATTTGAGGAAAACACTGCTTAGGTCTTTTAGGACCATTTGACAGCCATATTTTTCAGGCTGAGGAGTATTTTTGGATACTTCTAAAATACTAGGTAACCTTCACTGTGCTTACACAGAAAACACTTGTGACTTACTATATATTCATATGGAGAATAAAAAAATCACATATTTAATAGTGCTTTGATGCTAGTTGAATAATGTGAGATCATCCTGAACATTCTTGTGGGAAAGCGTATTGCAAATCCACATAAATATATTTTCAAAAAAATCCCTAAAAGCAAAAAACTTGGCACAAGTTTTTTCCTGCATGTTGACTAAACACCATGGCAGGAATCAGCACTGCAGAGAGGAGGAGCAGGGCTGGTTGCACAGAAGCTGGCTGGGCACGGAGAGCAGTTTGGTCGTGGCAGGGCAGCACTGGCTGCTCGCCCGGAAGAGCTGCGGAGCTCTCCCTGCGCAGCCCCACGGCGCGCGTGGGCCATGCCAGGGAGATCCAGCTGCAGCTCCACAGGACACACAGCGGGCTATCTATACAGTCTCTTAGTACTCTGCTTATTTTTCACAGATACAAATCCCCCAAATTTCTCACCTTTCCTGTTCAGCAAGAAATACAGGAGTTGATTACATCACCATCAGATTCCACAAAGGTTAGCAATGTATGACTAAGTACAACCTTAATCCAGCTGTACTTATACTCTCTTGCTGCTTACAAAGAGTTCAGTAGGAACTCGCTTTTAATCCTCTTGCACATAACAGTAAAAGTTAAAAAAAATGTGGAAACTTAATTTTCTTGTAAATACTAGAAGCATATTTAGTTTTATTTCAGATACGTAAAATAGTCTCCTCGTTGGTATTTAGTGTCCTTTAACACTCCCAATTAATTGCTTTCTTTTTAGGAGTTGTTAGACAACAGCAGCAGCCCTTTTTCAATTTTTTAAAAAATGCTTATACATGATAAAAATCTTAGTTGCAGGGAAAAGGACAATATATTCCTCCTGTGCAGTAATTTTCAAAAAGTACTTAGCTTTGCATTCCTCTGTAAAAGATCTGAAAATGACAAATTTGTAGCCTTTTTTTTTTATACAATTGATACTTCACAATCTGTAAAATAATGTAATCCTCTATGGGATCATAACACTGGCGTAAAACTACAAAATCAGAATTACTACTCTGGAATTTTAGCCCGAAACCTGTTGGTTCTCTTCTCTTCATTCAATTGTGAATAACCAGAAAAACCAAACACTTTTATTCATTGTAACTAATTGCAACATAAGACAATAACTCCCTCCCCTACTACGAACTGTTGGAATGTTTTGAGAAAAAAAAAATTTACAGGCCATTTGTCTGTGTAACTCATCCTCAGTGACAGTGGTATTTGACAGAAAGTATGGTAACCCAACAGAGAGTTCACATACTAGGACATACTGGTCTTTCTGTGACAAGTCAATATTCAAGAATTAATTTTAGGACAGACAAAAAGAGTCAATACTTATTCTATATATGATTTCAGAACTAAAACATAAATCAAGTGAGGCAGCAGCTGATCTGTCACACACCATCAATTAATATTAAACTAAATGGTAATATACAATATTATATAATACACACAATGTATTCTTTGTTAAAGAATATACATTTTTACATATGAGAATTCTAGAGCTAAGCAATCAGGTCCCAACTTCATGAATCATTTAGCTAAAGTTAATATATCACATGAATTGAACAGGTGCCTCTTAGTTCACATGGATACTGAAAGATTTAAAATGAAGTATCCACTCCACAGCCTTACAAGCCAACATCAGAGTGCCTCTGCATATCTGGGCCTATAACACATACTCCAAATGTTTGAGGAAGGTGCTTTCTATAGAAAGAATATCTTTTAGTTCAAGCTGAAATGGGAATAAATCAGAAGGAAAAGAGCAGGCACTTTTGAAGTAGTAATTTAAGCCTTTTTGCTAGAGTTTAATAAACCACAGAAAAATTTTATCAGTTCAGGCTAGGGAAAATATTTACCAGGTAAATTAGCTTCCATCAAGTACTTCATGCACAGCATGTCTGGATGAAGAAAGCAGCTTTCTGTTATATCTGGAAAACGAGGCAGGTCTAGAAATGCTGCAAGCTCATGCATTTTGTTGAATACTTCTTCATATACAGGCCATGACTGAAAGACAAGTTTAGAGGGGTTATATATTTGCTCTATAAAATTAGTATTTGTTAATTATTTAGAACCATTGATGTTAAATTCTGAATTGTTTAATACAGGATTATTTATACAGATTCTTTTAGCACACTATGACTAAACACATGTGCAAGAATGGAGCCAGACTGCAGCAGTGCAAAGAGAAACGTGTGCTATATAAGGAACAAATAGAAAATTGCTTCAGATCTCCCACCACCTCACCACCTTTCTTGTGAAATGCTCGTTATGTGTCCAGATGCTCCAAAACTGAGAGCTTTGGGAGAAAACCAATAGAGATGCAATTGAGGGTGAACTGTCTAAAGAGCTAAGAGGTCAGAGAACCACAGAAGGTGGAGGCTGGCAGGGACTGCTTGAGACCACTTGGTCCAAGCCCCTGCTTGGGTCAGCTCAAGCAGGCTGCCCAGGACCACGTCCAGTCAGATTCTGAACATCTCCATAGATGGCAGCTTCTAAGGGTTGTGGGAAATCTGCTCCAGTGTTTCACCAACTCCACTGTACAAAGGAAAAAAGATTTTGTTTTCCCTTATGCTTAAATGGAATTTCTTGTATTTCAATTTGTGCCCATTTCTTCTCATCCAGTCACTGGATACCACAAAGGAGGATCTGGCTTTCCTCCTTTGCACCCTCTGGCAGGTACCACATCATACCTGCCCCGAATATCCCCCACTCCAGGATGAACACACAGCACTCAGCCTCCCCTCATCTGTCAGGCTCCACTCCACGATCTCCACAGCCCTTTACTGGACTCACTCCACTGCACTCATGTCTCCCTTGTACTGGGTAGCCCAGAACAGCATGCAGCACTCCTGATGTACCTCACCAGTGCCAAGCAGAGAGGAAGGATCCCCTGTCTCCCTTGAGGACTAGTGCAGCCACCAGAACTGCTCAAAACTTATTGACAGTGACCTTGCAGTGACACCAGCCAGCTGCCTCAACACTTGTGCAGCATCTCATCGCAGACCATGAACCTTCATATGTCCACTTCGTTCACATATTCCCTAAACTGCTTCTTAAAAACTGAGGCAAAAAAACCCAATCATCACTTTAGCCTTCTCCTTGGTCTTTGTGACCATATTCCCATTCAGCACCAGGCCCACATTCTATAGAACCCTTCCACAGAATCTTTCATGTTATTTAGTTAAAAAAAACCCAAACAAACCATATTTGCGTATTTATTAGTGACTATAAATCTCAAATTCTCTTTTTGAAACCATTGGCTGCACGAGAAAGTTCTCTCAATTTGTACTGAGGTTTGCTGCTGTAGGAGAATATAACTTACAGAAAGATTTTGACATGTTTATTCATAATGAACTCAGCAGGACCTGAAGTTTGCGTAAGTATGGATTAAGGTTTGACCCACATTTCACAATACCTGAGCTGTTTCATTAAACATTCTTAATTTTCTATAGTTAAAATGGTTACTTGAATTTACCCCTAAAAGTAACAATTTCAGTTGTCCAAGCTACTTCTAAATAGTAGCCATTTCAAATGTATAAAAAGCAATGATTTTTCTGCCTTAGGGATTTTTCTAATTCAGCAGATCCCTTTATCATGTATTCATATTTTATAAAGTCAATTTATACATATGGAACCTTCCTTTAAAAGAGACTTCGCAGGGCTTTACACTTTGTGCAGAGCTTCAAAACTTTCCTGAACAAGAGTGAATTCAGGCTTCTGCTCTTTTTTTGGTTCAGATTACAAACAGAGTAACCGTGTTTACAGCAAGACATGATGTGACCTAATGTAGTTTTACTCAGTAATTTGCCTTCATCTATTTTAATAGAAGATCTGTAGCCAATATTCAAATTTTGAGTGATTTAAAAAAAGACAGTGTAATGTTGGTAATGATCTCCCCTCAGACTGCAGTTCAGACTTGCATGAACACATGCTTAGGCAAATTAATAATTCTGCTGTCACCTACTATTACACATGTAACTTTTTGTAACAGTTAGGAAGTTGTATCATGTTCATTATAGTTTCTAAACAGTGTTAAAATTGGCTTAGACTGCTCCAGGACTATCTTGAGAAACAAGAAAAACTCGCACTACCAGAGTTTTGCAGAAGACCAGGCTCACAGTACTTCCCATTCCTTCTAAAAAGCAATGCTAAATTGAATATCAAACCAACCTTGGAACAAAACCTGAATCATATGTAACTTCTCTTGAGTGTATTGGGAGAAAAATTAAAGTCCCACATAATTCAAATAAGAACATTACATGAATACTATTCGTAATTAGATAGCAAGGAAATATGAAATGAAATAATGAAAAGCAGTTGAATTAGTAGCTTCTTAATAATATATCACATATGAAAATAAATTAAGACACTGGGAATTTAGTAATTTGAAGCATTCCCATTCTCAAACATTAAACTATCACCAATGGAGCTATCCAAAGTCTAATTTGACACTGAGCTACTTTAAGGAATATAAATCCTAATTGGAGGACTCCAATAGACATCTTTATCACATTTTACCTGAGCTTCTCTCCCTGTACCAGGGCAAAGAGACAGCTTTCCTATCCTAGGTATTAGTGAATCAAACCTTCTTCCCTCTGCCCAACACCTACTTTTGGTTCAAAGCTTTTGTTTGCAATTTACAGAAGGCAATTTGGTTCTTTTTCAAAATGACCAGAGAATGCTCTGCTTTGCAATGACAACCAATGCTTTCCTTTTTCTGAAGGCAGACAAGTGGTATAAAGACTACAAATACAAATTAAGACTGAGAGCTACCACTTGGCTTATTTTAAAAACAGTGTTAACAGACAAAAACTGTTCTTTGCTGATGTGTGTTCATAAGAGATCTGAACTTGGAACGTGCATCCTAATAAAAGATAAAGATCAACCAAATCAACTGCTGCTTCCCAGGGTTTAGACCCTAAGCTCAGAAACATTCCCTGTAGTAGTCCCATTGCTGTGATGCAGCCCTGTGCCATGATGGTGAGGCTGAACTGGACCCTGCTTCCAGCTGCACAGCCACCTCTGGAACTGGAGGCTGCAAACACAGCTGCATGCAGCACAAGGTCACACCTGCCCGGGACACAGCACAGCGCTGAAGGCTGAAAGGTCAGGGCTAAGGACAATGAAGGGTTTCTGCAATAACCAAGCACTGGCTGTTTTCACCAGTCACTCTATGCCCTGTTCATACTCTGCTTAACTCTGAAAGAGCTGTGAGTTCCCACAGAAAATCTTTTATTCTGCAAAATTTCAAAATTACTGGGAGGGTTAAAAGAGAAAGAACTCCCAAATTCCACGCAACCAAGACAGCAAATGTTGAGACAATATTAAGAAAAAGAAAGACGCAGCAAACAAGCAGCCTCAAAAATAATAAAAGTTACCACCTTCTACCTAGCTACGTATCTCTGCCAAAAACAAAAAAAAAAAAAAAGAAAAAGAACCTGATAAAAGAAGTTGCACTGGAAGTCAATCAGCAAATCCACTAGGAAAGCAAGACCCAGATCCAGGGCCTCCCACCTTCAGTTAAAAAAACTCTGCCTCCAGCAAACCACGATTAAACCCCAAGGGAGGAGTACTTGGACAACAGAAGACATTGTTAGATCATATGCCACACACTCTCCAAGTATAACTTTCACTTATCCGATCATAAATTAAAAAATTCAAGATGTATTTCTGTGCTATATATTAGGACAACTCCCCTGTCCATCACCACATGAAGTTACTAAGCTCTCACCTTGTTTTGGGATCCTGGGAAACACAATAAAAACCACATATAAAACTCAAGTTACAAACCCTTAAGGGCACCGAATAATTCCAGGAAGACTGACAGAAAACCCTTTTAAAGCTATTCCACCTGCTAGACTTTTCAGGCGTTTCGCAAGCTGGGATTCCTTCAAGACTGATCAACAATGCTGACTGAGTCTGTAACTTGTCCAGATGGGGTACAGAGGTTGCCAAGACCTTTTCTTAAGCTTTGTTTTTAAAATCTTTGTATCTTGTTCCCACATGTGACAAATAAGGTCACTCCAGAAAGCAGTACAGAAGATTAGTACTACTTGTGAGTACTTTCCCCTGCCCCCTGAGCACAGGAAAACAAAATATACATTGTTGAGTCAGTGAAAAAGTGTCTATAACAGAATTTTCCTAAATATAAATATTCATTAAACTATTTAAATCAGTTGTCTTTATCTTTCAAAGTTACATGGCATTTTTCACCTGTATTAGAAAACAACAAACTGGTTTTCAGGAGCAGAGGACCCAAACTATTAGCATGATAATCAGATCACAGTAACAGGTAATTGTTTTGAGTAAGTCAAGATTGCAACCTCTTCTACTTGTTTGGACAATATCAGAATATTGCTGATCAACAAGTACAAAACAGTTTGCACTGGCTGGCTTTCTAGAACAATTTGCAGGCTCCATAGTTTCTTGTTTTAAATGTGGTCTGACTGACTCTCTTCTTGGATAACTGTATAAGCCATTTCTTCCACCTGTATCAGGACAAAATCATTACATATTCACTACTCAGCTTATGTTATAATGATAATGTTCTATTATTTCTGAAAATAACTAATTATACAGTTATTCTAAATTCTTCATTTTACATTTTTCCCTTCCATCCTTCTTTCCTGTTCAGTACTTTTTTTGTAGCACAATTCCCTTCCTTGTCATCCTTCTACCTGTGCATTTCCATCCTAGGACCCCTTTTTTCCCTATGCCTGTACATTCTCTGAAGTTCTACCTACTCTGTGCTGCTTATATTCCACAATGGACATTTTTCCAAAGGGATTTGTTTAATGACCATTTAATACTGGAACCTAAGAAGGTCTGACTCATTTTTTCATTATCAGCTTTTTGTAAATCTCAGGGAATCTTCTAATGTTTAGAGTTGGATATGCTGGCAATAACCCAAAACTCAGCAAGGCTTCATCACTTTTAAGATGACAAATTCAACTTAGAACAAGTTTGAAAAAGAGTGTACTAAACTTATCAGGAAAAGGATTAAGAAAGCCATTTAACTTGTAGGTTTGGAAAACAAGTTATGAGGGTTGAAGAAGGGGTTTTGCAACACAATCCAGAATTTTGGTTCAAACCTTATGTAAAGCAGGGCATGCCCATAAAATAAAAAGTATTTTTTGTAAAAATAATAAACCAAATGGCTGCCCTAGTGTGTGTAAAGATCTTTGAATGCTGCCTGGATTGAAACACACTTTGCCAGGAACCTAAGCTGGCTTTACATTTACATGAGGTAAAATTAGGTACCAACAATGAGCAGAGCAGTCAAGCTCTCTATGGCACCTGGCTCACCTTACTTTGCTTCTGCTGCTCAACTGGTTCAGATGTATCTGGTCATCTGCAGCATGAGCCTGATGTGGGATGACACCAGCCACAGTGCGTGCAGATTGCATAAAAGAATTGACAGTAGACAATAGCTGTATTAACTGTGAAATTTACACCCAAATTTGTACTTAAAACTGAATGTAATGACCTTGTGGACCAATCATTACATACTAGATCATTAATATGGTCACTAATGATTTTTTTCATGTTTTTTGTGTATTCTTACAGTACTGCTAATCTGGCTACCTCCCATATAAACCTACACTAACAAATACTGACAATTTATTTTTAAACAACATTGTTTTTCCCCCCTGCCTGACCTCTATCTACCTCTCAGGCACAACCACCATCATGCCTGGAACAGCCACAAACTAATGCAATAGCCATCAAACACAAATTAAAGGTACTTTAACACTGTGTATTATGATGAGTACAAACTTTTAAAAAATAAGAAATGCTGAAACTTTTTTTGCCATTTAACCTAGCTGAAAAAAAACTAATGTAGTCAGCTTTGTTACATGGTTAGATTCTGTGCAGTCTTTTCAGGAAAGCCTTCTTTGCCAGAGCAAAAGGTATACAGAAAAGACATAGGCAATGTTTGAAGAGACTCTTTAAAGGCCCCTTCCAACCCAAACCCACACCATCTTGAGATTCCATGGCATTGTCAGCACTGTCACTGCTGCATAGAAACACCCCAGGCTTGTGATTTGCTGCCGAGTGTGCAAGAGTAGGGGGAGAACCCCCCTGTGCCCTGCTCCTGCCTCCTTTCCTCAGTCACATCTAAACAGGAGAACAGACTCCATGAGCCCCATGTCTGACTCAGTGCACTCTTTTTTACATGGACTAAATGAGTGGATAGATTTCTCCAAACCCTGATATCCATGAATCACATACAGATGCTGATGTAACAGCGAGAGGGTGTGCCTGGAATTATTAAAAGGGAACCAAATGACAAGAAGACAGGTGAAACTGCTATAACTCCATTTAGATAACTGCAAAGAAATATATATCTTGTGAAACTTCTTCCATTAGAAAAGACAAAGAGACAAGCACACAAGCAAAGCTGCTCCTTTACAAGCCTACCATCAAGCAGAAGGCAGAACTAAAAGGAAATCAATTTGACCACCTGAAAGACAGGCAGACAGGTTGCCCAAGT
Organism: Promerops cafer; assembly: GCA_013398275.1. Classification (NCBI taxonomy): domain Eukaryota; kingdom Metazoa; phylum Chordata; class Aves; order Passeriformes; family Nectariniidae; genus Promerops; species Promerops cafer. The sequence goes on from VZSE01007029.1 coordinate 3,068,598, forward strand.
TACCTGTCTGGTAACAAATGCGCAGAAGGGAAGAAAAAAGAAGTCAGGATACCATTTGTAAATCACAGAAGTCACACTGGCAGGCTCTCACTTCCTCTCTCCTTTTAGTAACTGTTTCAGCTGCAACATCTACTACATCCTAAAATCCCAAATTACTCCGGATCATTAATGTAGAACAAGTGAGAAGGGTCTTTACATAGCAAAAAGATTAATTTTAGAAAATGACTTAATGAACAAAGCTTATGCCTTTTTGACAGAAAAAAAAATTGCTAGGGTATTAGACTGCATTAAACTGATGTTTAGGCAGTCTTTACTGAAGAATTCAAGATAGCATGAGGATGAGCCAGCAACCTACATACAAAGAAAAAAGCCAACTGAATGTCCAATACAGATGTACTCCTTTACTAGGAAAAAAAAATTTTGGGCTGCCTAACAGACTTTTTAATGGGCTACTTGCAGAGGAAGAGATATTCTTCATCACATGATTCTTGGTTACAGTGGTTTTTGAATAAATGAGTTTCAATATTATTAAACCACGAGAGACACGTGCTTCAGCATTAGCTTGCTCATGCTCACAAGTAAACTCTGTCAAATATCACTTTTCTAAAAAAATGTAGTCTTTCTAAAAATTCACAGAAAATTCCAACAAGGAGTTGAACTGTCCTAATGTATTGAAATTTAAGCGTTTGGAAACAAATTTTATTTAATTTCATAAATACTTTGGTAGGTTTGTTTTCTTTCTTCATTAAGTAATGCTTAGAGACAGGTATGGACAAGCTAGAGTTTCTGTTACACAACAGCAAGCTCTCATGATAAACTTGATTACAATAACCCTTTCAGCAGTGAACTTCCTCCTCAGCTTTTTTTCTTTCAAATAAAAGCCTCACCCTTGCTTCTTTTCATTCTGCATTACTTTCTATCCTGAACAAGTACTGCATGCACCTGCTAAAATGCACAAAACCCACAGAGTTAGGCAGAGAAAAAAAGCCCCTGACAGATACACCCCCACCCCCAAAAAACTTAAGATTACAAGGTGTCTCAAAACACCAGCAGACCAAAGCAGGAATCCCTGCTTGTTTGGGAAAGTGCGTGCACCATAGCTGATTAGCAAAATTTATATAGATAGAATTTTATCCCTCCTAAAAGATTTTTTTTTTTAATAAACAAGAATGACCAGCTTCTGTCTTAATTTGAATTCTTTAAATAGTTACCACTGAAAAAAAGAAATTAAAAAATCACATGGCAATTAAGGCCATTGAAATTTTAGTCAGGAAAAGAGGCTCTTACACATAAGACTTGGAATATTTTGAGAGGAAGACTTCAGCAAACAGAGGAATGTGTCTAAAAGCCAGCCTGATGGATACGCTTTCCAGGGAAGCAGAAAGCTGTTTTTATTCCGGTCCAAACTTTCCGGGAGAAAACAGCAAATATTTTGACCTGCATTTATGAGTTCATGAACAGATTTAGTCAGGAATTACTCTGTTTGAATCAGACCCAAACTAAAATATGTATGTGCAATCCACCAAAACCTAGAGTGTTAGACAATCCATATGTCGACAGTTTCCTAAGGGCTGAGTGATGACTTGAAGACGTGCTTTAGCCAGTAGCAGATTAAGGGATACAAAATCCTTTCAAAAAAGCCAATGTGGGAAAAAAAAATTAAATACAGGCACTATTTTACAGTATTTAGAAAATCTTTGGGTTTCCTCATGACTGTGGTACAAACCCACCCCAGTCCCTCAGGCAGGTGTCTTTGTCCCAGTTTTCCACCTTGGGACAGAGCAGCACAACACCACCCCTGAAAGCCCAGCCCAGCAGGAGCAGCCATTGTGTGAGCAGGGGGAACAACCAGCATCAAAGGAGGAGAAAGAACCAAATATTCTGCAACTGAGTTGGTTTCACATGGCTTGTACTCCATATTAAATGAGGAAAAGGAAAAGATTCAGAGCAGCTCACTACTTCCTGCATGCTGAACCAAGACGCTATCTTGGTTTAGAAACAATACGAGATGAAATTGTAATGACTACACCCTAGAGCACTTACAGAGTCTCAGCTAAATGCATGTTCTCTTCAGTAATTCCTAAATTTCATATGCTCAACCATAAAACCTTAATCAGTATCCAAAGAAAATGAAAAGAAGATAAAGTATTAACTTAATCTGTTCACAAATCAAGACCTGTACTTGCTTTTAGGGCCAAAAGAGGACTGCACAGAACTGAAGACTGTTTAGAAATATTACGGGTAAGGTGCAAAACTCCTTAAGCTGCGGTCCCTGCCAGCCCAGGATGGCTGCCCCATGACCTAGAATTTATTTATTCTTACATGGCTTTTCATGTTTCTTTTCTTGCCACATTTCTAGGCCAGGCTTCTTGCAAGTGTTCCTGCTTCCTCGTGGCATTGGGATCATCACTCAACAGTAAGGAATTTTACATTGTGAGTTATTAAACAAGCAATTCCTTTATAGTTCCTCCATCAAAACAAACCAAAAAGGTCACTACAAAAATACAAGCATGAAAAATCTTTTCTCAAATAGCAAAGTTTTGCTTAAGAAAAATGTGTAATATTTATTGCTTAGAATTCTTTGGTGTAGGCTAGATATACCCCTTTTATGCAATGATTTTGTATACTTTTACGATTTAATCATTCCTCAATATTTTTCAAGTTGAGTAAGAAACATCCTGAGATCTCTAAATGTGAAACTTTATCTGACCGTATTTAGTTCACTTAACTTAAAGGCTTGAACTATGACTTTTTTAAAAGAGTTGTTCCAAGATAACTAGTTAATGAAAAATGAAGTTTTACGATCTTTAAAAACGTCTCCCCAGAACACAAAACCCACAAACTGAAAGCCTAACTGAAACCCCAGAACAAAAAAAAAAAGTGACTGTACCACATCAATCAAAAAAATCTATTTAGCCTTGCACCCAGAAGCAAGCAAGCAAAATGTGCAGGGAGGAATTTATGAACCAAGCAAGCCACAACTACCAAACATCTGTCCAGCTTCACACCATTTGTGGCTGACTCAGCAGTGAGATCTCCCTATTCTTCTGTCCCAGATCTCTATTCCTGCACAGCATTTATACAGTCAGCATCTGGCCCTTTTAACATCCAGAGCATCCTTTAAGGCAAGGAGTTTCATCAGTTACCCACAAAACATATGGAGCCACATCTCCTGCTGTTTGATTCTGAACCTGCAAACCAGCAACCTCTGCTGACACCTCCCAGTCCTTGAATTGGAAGAGACATTGAACAATTATCTCCCAAACATGTTCTACAAACTATCACCACATCTTCCTCTTAAGTCACCTCTTTTTTAGGTTGAAACATAAGTAGATAGTATTAATTGTTTCTTGTAGGAAAACTGTCCCTACATTTGATAATCCTTGTTTTGACTCTCTGTACCTCTCAGTTCTTCTGGAACAAAAGAATGGGTAAGAAAAGCAAAACACCCAATCAAAACTCCATGCAGGATTGAAGATACAGTACATTATATACATTTATACATTAACATAAATTTTTTTTCATCTCCATTCTTCATTAGATGTCAGGAGTTATTAGAAAATAACTCTAATGTAGCTGGGCTAAAACAACTGCATGTTCAAAAACTGCATCATAAAGGGATTACAGAAACCTGTATAATTAAGATCACACGTATTTAAACTAAGGCTGGTACATGAACATAGCAGCATTGATAACACCAGCTTTCAGAGAACACTACAAACCAATTTTTCTTTACTTAATACTATTTTTTCCACCTTGAATGAAGATATTCATGTCAGCTGTTGGACAAGAAGGAAGTTTGAGAAATTTCAAGCAGTATTTCTCCATCTGCATTCTCATAACTATGAAGCTCCAAGATTATATATCTCAGTAGATGCAAAAAGGGGAATGTTTGACTTATTCCAAACTGCTCACACAGGATTCAGAATTAAGGAAAAAAAGGAGAGGAAAAGTGAAAAAGCAAAGACTGAAGAGAATGCTGAAAACTAAGGAACTTGCAGGTATACTTTTGTTTACACTGGAATTTCTTTTCAAAATTATCATTCTTCTTTAAAAATTCCTTCTGCAAGTGTAAGTAATCTTTGTATCTATCAGCGATATGCACTTTTTCCTACATGGTTTATTCATCAAAAATGGTCCGCAGATAATTTTATTTAAAAAACCAACTTCAGACTAGAAAATTATTTAACCTGTTATTAGCATAGCATTGTTGTCATCTACCAAATTAGCAACACTAAAACAAGTCACCAAACAGTACAAATCATTTCCACAATAACAATTTCAGTACAATGACCTCACGTAATATTCACAATACAAAAGTACACAGATAATTTCACTCCTCCTTAGAGAGTGGGACAAGAAACATAAAGCCTTAGAACAGTGATTCACTTCACCTGTCCCTCCTAAAAGAGTACTGTAATTAGGAGACTAAATCCACACCCACAACTAAAGAAACACCAGCACTTAAGAAATACTGTCAAGTATATAAACTTCTATTCACATACTCAAACTCTGTAATGAAGCAAATTCTAATCCTTCTGCTTTTAAGTTGATGAAATTACAGTACCATAAATAGCATCTTTGATATAAAACATTTGCAAAGAATGAACTATCATTTTCTGTATGAAAGCACTCACCCACATTGCATCCAATTTAGGGTACAAATCAAGGAATTACAAAAAACTGAAGGGAGACATTGGCCTGAAGAGCAAGACAAGTGCCTATATTTTCAGTGATGCTAAAAACAGTCATTGTAAGATTTCAAAGGATCTTCAGTGGTCAATATTACAGTTTCATATGAATTTATGTCACGAGCTATGAGCAGAACACTCTACAGAAATACTTAAGTAACACCATCCCCACAGACACTCTGTTTTTCCCTGAGGACTTCATGGTTCAAGAACAGAACTCGTTCTTCCCTGTGGTGCAATGAGGGTCACCAGTGATCTTTTATTATGTGAGGAGATATTAATTCTTTCAGTTTGAAAAGAATGATGAAACAGTACTTGGGCTTTTTTATCAGTGCAAGGTGGGAAGAACTACCAGCATGAATGAAAACAGCTCACAACCTCTGCAAGCCTGCACAGACCTCCAGAAGAGCTGAGTGCAGGCAAGAACAGAGAAGTATCAATACTCTAATTAAACAGTCCCTCTGCTAATCTGTAGCCTTCCTTGCCATCTACATTTAAGTGATCTAAGGAAAATTCTCTCAGTAATTGAGAGAGTAGCTACTTTCCAAAGCTTCCCAGGGAAGATCCCATCTAAGTTTATACACTTCAAACACAGTAAAATATCTGCGATAGGCTTCTGACTGCAGGAAACAAAACAAAAGCAGCTCAAGGTATCTAAACCAAAATGCCAACAAGTGTTTCCAATGTGAATAAGCCAAGCAATACACTTAGATATAGGAGTGATAGTTTCTTTGTGTTATTAGATACTGTAAATTCAAAGAAACAGTTTTCAATAAACCCAGAAAACTTATGCTACTTCTGGTCAGAAGATAGATAAATTATTCAACCAATCCTAGCAGCATATTTTATATTAACCCCCTCACACTTCGTAACAAACTGGTAGAGATTATTAGAAATTACTGGGGATTGAATGCCAAATTATTTCTAAAATTGAGCTATTATGCTCAAAAGCGAAGGACTAACCAACTCCTACTTCTGGCTGTATACGGGAGGTAACTGTCAAATCACAGAGCAACTGTCTTTCCTTAATCTATGAGAAACCCTCCATTTCTGTGTTTTCCTCCAGGCTACCTGACAGTTCTTCTGCCCCCAACATTCACAGGGAAATCAAAATCAGGAGGCGTCTTAAGTTACTTAAACTTTTCAGCTAAATTTACAAAACAAAATGGCTTTTATTATGCTTGAACAAAGCAGAATTGATTCACATACATTTTTGTGGCACATCCCCATGTAATTCAAAGCAGTTTTACTGAGCTGCTGAGCTGTTGGATGGTCACAAGGCACAAAGTGTTTATATGGTACAAGTATTAACAACCATATTCTGATTGTAATATTGCCTGTAATGAAGAGAATGAGAAAAAGGATATAAATGTGAAGTTCCATACCTTTAACCCATCTGCAACAGTAAAACTCTGGAACATATAATCATATTGTAACATAAATGATTAACATTACACGTCATTTATAATGTGGAAGACAAGTCCCACACTGGGTAGTACCACAGAAGGATAAAAGTCCTGAGTTTAAAACTTGTTCCCAAGTAGACCTTTCCAAATATAGTCCTGGTAGGTCATTATATTCCCAGACAGATCTGCCATATTCCTCTTTTTACTGTGGGATAATTGGATAAAGGGAAAACCACCAAAAAAAGATCCCCGTTTTGAAGCATGGGGGGCATTTGACTGCAGTGCTCAGAGACAATTTTCTACAGGAAAAAAAAAAAGACAAGAAACTGTAGATATTCTGCAATGAAACACCATGTAAAGACAACTAAACCGTAAGCAGCAGGTTTACAACCCAAAAATCTTGAATTTCAATGCCACAGGTAAATAGGTAAGTCATGAAACAGGAAGAAAAGCAAGACTGTGCTCTAACTGGAAAAAGAATACGAATCCATTGCATTAAAATCACATGTAAGGAAGCGAGAAATTATGTCTGCAGAAAAGTAAACCACTATCTGATAAAATGAAGTATTTTACAAAGGAGAGGCCCAGATAATTTACACACAAGAAGCTTCAAGGAAATAACTGAGGAGTTCTCTGAAACACAAATGTTGTTTTTTAAATAATCTTAAGAAATTCTAAACATCAAAGGGCCCTCCACTTTAATATGCAGTATTTAAAAAAATGTAAAAGGGGAGATTCAGGAACTGTAGAATGATTAGCTTGGCATGGATCCTGAACAAATTAATACTATGGCAATGGGAAAAACAGAAGCTAAAAATATCCTGTCAGTCAAGCAACCTTTGTAAGGTCAGGAGAGGAGAGAAGAGACTGGACTGAAGCTCCAGCTGCCATGAGAAGCTGATCTGAAAAACATTTTTCCCTTTTCACAGGAAAGTTAAAGGGGAATCAAATCAAAATTACCACTAAGTCCCACTGGAAGATCATAACTCATAATTTAATAAAAACTCAAGAGCTGCTCTGCAGGAAAGTGAATCATGAAGAACAAAGGTGCAAAACAGAAGCATGCTTGATTTGATAGCAGAGGAGCAGCCTGGCAAATTCATCTCAGAAATCAGATCTCTCACATCCTAAGCAGAAGTGAGACTGAAGATGAAACAGAAAGATGGGTGACAGAAGGATTAGTGCTAGAGAAATATGGATACCTAAGTGCTGCCAAGAATAAAACCAAGGAACATTTTAAAAAATGGAAGAGAAGAACAAAGAGAAAATACAAACTACAGAATACTGTAAAAGAAGAAATGAAGAAGTTGGAAAGTTTGCAGGCAGAATAGAGAAGAATGATCATCTCTCTATTTTTCAAGGAAACCTTTCACTCCTAAATAAAAGAGGAAAGAAATTTACTAATCCAGGCTAGGGAGGGTGTGTGTGTGTGAATGCGTAAGTGCAAGGTATGTACTCCTCCAACACAAATAAAATAAAGCCAAAGCATCATACAGAATAAAACACTTCACACTCAAGTGGCATATTCTCAAAAGAGCTGAGGATTTTCAGTCTACTTTATAAATACATTATAGCATCTACTTCAACACCTATCACAGGTTACCATTAGGGAAAGGAAAGCCTTGGATGAATTATAGAGCAGCAAACACTTGTTTTCAAACTCTTCAATTTTCCATCAAAGCCAAAATCAGTTCATAATGGAGCATTAATTATATGTCCTTATTTAACTGAACACAACTGAGCTGCCCAGAGTTAATGGCCTAAATCAACACAGACAGAAAGAAACATAATTTTAATGTAGAATGATAAGCCATTAAACCTGAAAGAAGCAAGATATCAGCAAGAAGGTGAGAACAAGAAGCTTTCCACTTAGGTGGGATAAAAGGGAAAAAATCATGACATGTGATTTTGAGTCTCATGATTCCTCTCTCTTGTCCACAACAGTGGTTTATGACTAGCAGAGTATATTTCTGCTGCTTTACCAGGATGCATTCAAGAATTTTCCACAGAGAAAGGTAAGGATGAATGCTAACAACTTTCTCAGCTGGAAGTTTGGAAAGCTTTGCTGTTATCATGGAAAATTCTGAGGAGTAACACTAGGAGTCATTTAAGAATCAAGACATCCAGAGATGGAAATAGGCAAATTAGAGCAGAATTCAAAATAAACAGTGCTTCTGTTAATCTAAGTTTTAAGTTGGATGTGTAAAAAGAAAGAAACAAACAAAAAGCTATACTAAGACAATCAAAAAGTAGTATAGATGGTAATTTTATCATATTGGCAAGGTCAAATATTTTTAAGTACATTCCTTGTTAAAGGCAGGAATACTCTGGATTATAAAAAAACAAACAAACAAACAAACACCACGAAAAAAGAGAAGATGGAACTGAATTACAAAACAAAAAAGGAAGCATTTTTAAGATACAGATTCCTAGGCAGCAAGGTGTATCAACAACACCATCAACACTAAAACATTCAGGGCCCTTGTAAAACATGTGGATTTAGAACTGTGCAGTTACTTCCACCTAAGAGTAAGGGAAGGGGAAGGGAGAGGGGGAATGGAGAAAGGCTTATAGAGAGAAGCTGTTCCATGACCACACCCCAGGGCAGAAAAAGAAGTAGCAGTGATAATTCAGCAAACACCCATTCCTTTTGTCTTCAGGGACAAGTTGGTAGACAGGTCTGAACAGAATATAACTAACCCACCAAGCTCAACTTTCTCCAGGCCCCCCCATACCTGAGGAAAAAAAAGAAAGATTCTTAACTAGTTTTTTCCTAAAGTTTTCTTTTAATTTGGAGAAGAGATTGAGAGAAGGGAACTTCTCTGAGGTCACACTCCTTTCCAAGTCAGATACTTTGTGCATTGAGAGACAACCATTTCCAAAGCTCTTTAGCACAACAGGATCTGAAAGATGCTTATGAGACGACACCTATCCTGTTGCACACAGCACATACTCCAAAGTGACGTGGCTGTTATCTTCAGTACTTCAGTAAATCATGTTGCCCAACATCCACGGGAGTGACCTGCTTACCTATATACACATATATATTTAAATTTTACATATATACATACATAATTTTACATAAATTACACATATATATTTAACTTCCTGTGAGTGTGTGAAGAATGCGAGAATCAAAATGAAGTATTACTTTTGGACATTAAAAAATCCACTTACAACGCGTTAAAGGTAAAATACACAGAAAAATAGTGTGTTTTATAAAAAGTAATGAAAGCTAAAGGTAAATTTGAGGCAGCAAAGCACAACCAACTTTTAAGCACAAGCAAAGTAATACTTAAAAGATAATTTGGTACACAGTCCCAAGTCATGAATGTATGGCAAGACAGACCTATGGCAAAGAAAAGCTGTTGACGGTTCAAGACAGAAGGGATGCTTTAATCAATTTTGTTTAAGGATAAAGATAAATCCCTAGAAGCAAAATAGAGGATGCCTATCTTAAAGATGTATCCCTACCTCATGCAGAAATAAAAGAGGGAATTTGTGTGCAGCTGGAGGACAGATAATATCAATAAAATAATACAAGCTGAAAACAAATTATCCAGTGAACTTTATATATACTACTACTAATTAACAAATACATTTTAACTCACTAATGGGTTTTAAAAGAAATAGATACCCTGAAATCCTAGATATCCTATATGCATTAAAAAGGGAAGAAAGGTGACTTCCACCTAAAGGAGAAAAGATGACTGCACTTATCAAAGATGTATTGGCTATTGGCACAAGCCTTAGGATGAGCAGAGATTCACTGTAGTTAAACAATTTGTAAATACACGGAAAAACCCCTGGCCTCCTGCACAGAACAAAACCAAAAATTTATATATCTTATTCTTTCTTCATACGTACAAAAAGATTTTAATCAAATGGAGTAAGAATATTTGTTTTAGAAAAAGGAAATTTTGCTTTTCCTCCCTTGTGCTGGGAAGTTAGGACTTCTGAACAGAACAGGAGCATCTTGCTGCTGCTGCTGTTTGCCCTGTTAATGCTCTCATTGTACACTTAGGTAAAACCTATTTTCCAGGGGCTAATTTCTAATATACATATGATTTAATAGAGGAAGGGTTAAATAAGATGACTAATTAAGTAAAACCTTAGAAAACTGACTTGAAGCAATGGAAAGATAAATACATATGGAAGATAAACAACTCATTTTTCTTAAAGATCTTCTACAAAGTACTTTTATCCTTCAGAAAACACCTTTGAGTAGTACTTAATCTCCAGATAGGCCCTGACACCTGTCTAACAGTTATACATCATGATTAAAGATGATACAGAAAGCTGGAGGCTCCTTTTCTCTTCATTGATGAGACAGTCATGCCCACAGCTCCCAGACCTCTGGACGGAAGTGTTCAGATACATCCATACCTTTGTGGCAGGTATTTTAAATAAAGTTCAGTTTCAGAAGAATGAAGAATTATGCCCTTCCTGTTAGCTGTTCCACTACCAAAATATGAGTATCTGCCACCTATACTCAAAATGTGAAACAGAATACAAGGCATACTTGAGGTGGGAAGGGACCTCTGGAGATTATACACGGAGTCCAACACCTCTGCTGAAGCAGGCTCAACTACAGCAAGCTGCTCAGGACTGTGTCCCATCAGCTTTTGTGTACCTCTGAAGACAGGGACTCCACCGTGGTCCAGGATTGCCTGTCCCAGCACTTAATCACCCTTATACAGTGAAAAAGTTTAATATTTAAATGGAATTTCCTGTTTTTCAGTTTGTGCCCTGTATTTCAGTTGTCTCCTGTCCTTGCAGTGCACACCGAGAAGAAAGCCCAACGCCACCCTCACTCCTCCCTGGCAGACATTTATACACGTTACTGAAATCGCCCCCAGCCTTCCCTCCTCAGCCTCTCCTTGTACGGCAGACACTGCAAGCACCTCTAATTGCTAAATAGCATGCAACACAGGGAAAAACTGTCAGTGATACAAACTCCATCCCTGTATTACACAGCACAGAAATTTATCACAGCTGGGAAGCCTGAAACTAGTCCCATTCCTTGCATATGGAAAACTACTACTAAATAACAAGTCATAGAAACCCTTTGTGCATGTATACATACACATGCCACTACACAGAAAGTAGATTTGACTCACCTCGTAACAATGTTGCATTTACTGTTCCAACACCTGTAACAACTTCAACCTTGCACAAATTCAGTATATTTTGGGTATGTGGGAAATTGTTACTAAAAGAAGTCTTGAAGCCACTGAGAATATTTATACACAAGATGGGCCTCATCAAGTTAGGCTTCATCTGCACTTAACTGATAAAGTGGTATTTAGTATGATTTCAAATCCTTCAAGTTACTGTAACATAATTACTTCTTGATTCAAATTTGGGCTGCATAGTACACAAACAAATGCACTAAAAATCTGTTCAAAATAAAAAAGGAGACATATGGAATAGTCTTGTCAATTAGCAATATTTTGGAACATGTTTGCAGCTTATATTCACCAGAATTGAAGTACAATAAATAATGGCATTAGAGCAACTTACACGCCTGGTTGTAACAGCCATAATACCATAAAGGTTTTTAAGATAATTGTCTACAAAATATTCTATACAGAGCACAAAACAGAAAAGAATGGAAGGTATATTTTCAGAATGGAGTATTATACAATCTCATTTCCTGCTCCAGGACAATAACCTCTTCTCTCAAATTTCTCAAAACTCAGATGCCAAAACTAGGCACAGTAAGACATTGGTAATCTCAGTGCTGCAGTGAGAAACATGAGATGTAGGAAAGAGCTAGTAAGGATTTTACAATTATCAGCCTCAAGATGTAGTAAAAATAAATAAATAAATAAATAAAACTGAGGATGCCTTACTAAAGTAACAATGAAGGTAGAGTGTGGAGCAGATATTTCTAAAAAGAGGAAGCCACAATAATAATGGAGTGGCTGGAAAACAAATGGTACAGTAAGCTTACAGAACTGTACCTATACATCTCAGTGAAAACACAGTTAAGAGATTACTTGATTAGTGTGCGTATCTACTTATGCTTTGGAAGTGAAGGGAGCAGCTCTATCCCAAAAGGAAACAGTAGGATCCTTCAAAGGAAACTGTCATCTCCTCTCTGTAAGCCAGTTCTCCCACTCTGAGGTATGGTACAAGCTTTACAGTTGCAATTCATAAAACAAAAATTCATCCAGAAGATGGAGGCAAAGAAGGACACAGACTTAAAACCAAGCTTATACTCATATTTCAACCTAACATCTTATCTGTTAAGGAAATATCTAAGACAAAGAAATCAAGAGGTTTTATATTAAACTTATCTCCTGATTTTTAGAAGTTGAGGTCATAATTCTTATTCATCCAGACAGGAAAGCAGGAACATAAAATCAAAAATAATATAAATGCTAAAACTTCTGAAGCACAACTCCTGAACAACTCATGACCTGCAGAATATAAGCTACATATTGGAGAATGGTAATGTTACTTGCAACATCATCAGTGAATGGCTTGGCAGAATTGCTGTTTCTGCTCTTAAAAGGTAAGATTTTATTTGCACACCTCATAAATCCGTAATAAATTTTTATCTGCAACAGAAATGTCATTGGGCAATTGTTACCACAATACATAAGAATCTTAAATAAGGGAAATTTAAATTTCACTCAAGACTGTCCATTATTCAGTTCCTAGAAGAACTGAATAATGGACAGTTCAGTTCAGTTCCTGTATCCCCATATGAAGATTTTAGGTTTGATATATTTCAATCAATACAGCAAGGAACAGAAAAACGGATAGCATCTAAACCATATTTTATTGAAAGAATATGGAATTACAAACAAATTCAAGAGATATATCAAATAAGCACCAAAAGGGACAATATCTTGCCCTTAAACTTGAAGCTAAATCCTATTTCTGAGTGTTTTGAGAGCAGTTCTGAATACCCTTTTCTCCGCAAGTACTTATTGATTTCATTCTAACTTAGGTAATCAGTTTAATAAGACTAGTTAAAGATTAAAGCACTCCAAGTCACAGAGTACACAAGTTTCTGCCAGGCTCCAATACTGTGAAACATGAACCCTATTACATAACAATAGATTTAATCAAGTTATTAGTACAGTGATCAAAATAATTAAAATACCACTAAATAACTAGGTTTTGGTTGCGTTTTTTTTAACTTTTCCTTTAAGAAAAAATTTACCTCTACACAGAAGATCTTAAGATCAAGTCCACATAACTTCATTTTCTCCGGAAAATGCTGAAAAACATTCAAATATGGAATATGCCCTTCAACAACAAACCTGCATTAAAAAAAAATAAAGACCAAATCAAAATAATACATAGGATGACAAATTAATATGTTTATTATAAAATTAATATACAAATCAACTTCTGATTTGAAATAACATCAGTATTATGCTACCTAAGCAATTAAACTTGAAGTTACACACCCGAAATGCTCCACAGAATGAAAACCAGTTCAATCATTTAACAGGCTTTTAAGTTCAAGCTCAGATGTGACTGACAAATGATAACATTATGGCAGTAAGCATACAATCAACAAGCTTACATGGAGTTTATTCTGCACATTCTTCAACTACTGCATTTCTTGAACTGCTTTAAGCCTCCTTTGAATGGTATGGATTTATTTTTTTTTTTAACATTCTAAAGCTTTAAGAAAATTTTACTTTTAAGACACAGACTTTCTGCTGAAGGAGTTTGAATCAAGTAACATGATAGGGAAGAAAATCACAGAATGATGAGTGGATACACAGAACCGAAGCCACATTAATTACATTTCTATGATGATACTTTTCAAAAAAAGTATTACTGAGGTATGAATAGAAATTGGTTTGTATATTAATAACTAAAAATAGTTTAATTTTTATTTGCACACAAATAATCCATCTTTGTTGTTAAAAACTGGTTTTGGTAAGTGGTTGACAGTATTATTTGATTTTTTTTTTTAGCGCACACACACACACACACACATATATATGTAAAAGATGAGACTCAACAACAGATACCAATAAAAAGCCACCACTGCACCAAACCCATGCTCTTATCCAGCATCTTAACAGACACCCACAACAGGACAAGCAAACACTGAATAAGCACAGATCCTCACAAGGCAACACACTCATTCCACACTAAGGCACACTGGTAGTCTCCCACAGGACTAAGCTAGAAATGCCTTCCCATCACCTCTTCCCCAAACCAATTTTGTAAAAAGAGTACATTAAACCTGAATAAGTTAACATTACATACAGGAACACTCAGTTCATTATCTAATATCAGGACTGAAAACAATCTTCTCCCCTGCTGATAAGCATTCTCTGCACAGGATCTCTCTGATCTTGCTACATGGATTAGTAACTTCTTGGTCTAGAAACATTTCATGTCCCTTCTGAACCTACAGCAACTCACAAGCCCACCTGCTATCTCCCAGTTCTGTGCTCTTATCACTATTTGTTCCATGTTATGTAGTGTGTACTACTGAAGTTGACTAAAATTCTGTTTAAAAGCTAGTTACTGCAAAATTTACAGTTACAGTATACTTTTTTTAGCAGTCTTACCTGAATTTTCAGTTTAATTGAAAAAAATTAGTTAAACCCAAGATTAAAATTTTAAAAATGCATTTCATGATCAAAACTGTCTCAGAATAATTTATAATGATTCCTGAGAAATAACTGCAATATGAAAAATCATACTGCCCATAGTAAAGCTCTGCTTACTAGTCTCCTAAGTGAAGTAGTAACAGGTGGTGCACGGTCCTTCCTAATCAAATTGTGTGATGATCATTTTGCTAATGAAATTTCAGTAGCTTTCCTCAACCAGCAGAAACAGCATTTTCCCCCCCACCCTGAGTGGGGATGTGCACTGGGCTCCTGTGAGGTTGCTCTCCAAACCCAGCCCCCATTGCTGGTCCTCGCCACCCTGCCTGACCTGCTGAGCAGCTGGCACATCAGTTCCTTAGCTCATTTTAGTCATCCACTAAACTGAGGAACATAAGCTTAAGGTACGGTTTCACAAAGCTGATTGAGCCAAACTAAAAGCTCAACAAAACTAGCAGCACCTCCCTCCTTGTGATCCAGCCATGAGCTGCTGTTGCTCATCTCTTCCCCAAACCTAAGTCACATCAGCTGCAGAAAACCACCTGTTACCCTACTGCCAGCAAGGTTTCTTTCATCATCTAACAAACTGTGAAGAGGCCCACAGATGGCTCTACAAGTGAAACAGTTGCCAGAGGGAAGGGGGCGCATCACACAGGCAGGAGAAGAGAGAAAAGGGAAGCAGGACCTTCGTCTTTCAGCAATAGTGATGCATTACTGGCTCAGCTGATGATAAGCTTTGGCTGACACACGTTAAGGCACAATCACACCATTAGCTGTCAGATATGAAGGCCTGGAACCAAGACACTGAGAGCAGCAAACGCCTGAGCCAGCACAGCAGCAGCTGCAAGAGGACAGACAACCAGGACCTTGTTTGGGGTGTGGTGTAGCAGTGATGTAGCCAAACCACCCTCACAGCTTGCTGCCTCTGAAATGGGAAATCCCACCCTCCTTCAGTCCCCTGCCGCACACTCCTCCCTGCTGACAAAAGCACTTGTGAGAGTTCTCAGAGGATCAGATTGGGAACTGGTCTCTTCAGGGTTTCACTCCAACAGACTCAGATGACTGCAGGGACATTGCTGCCAGCACAAGGCAGAAAGGGACAGCAGTGAAGCACATTAACCTGCACTAAAATGTCCAGTGAAACTTTCTTCTACAAAATTTCTCTTCTATAGACCTACTTCTTTCACCTAATAAACCATAAACCGGATGAACGCTAATATCCATGGCAGGAGAAAGAACTGGAATGTTTATGCAAGACCACAGCAACAAAGCAGCTTAAACTGATGCTGGAACTACATCCTTACACTGCAACAGACAAGCAGTGTCCACCAAAACATTAAAAAAAAAAAAAGTTTTCACTAATTTGGCTGTACCAAGTCAAAGCACTGCAACTGTTTAAAAATAGTATCTTTCCTAGCTTAAAACTGTCTCCAGAAAAAAAAAAAAGAATGCTCTTTCCTCTCAGGTTAAAATACAGCACAAATACCCTGTTGCGAATAGAATGTGCTGACGATTCAAGTTTTCACACTTAATTCAGAAGTCCAGATTTGGAATAGCACTTCAGAACAGTTTCTTTTGTCGGCTGCTCCTCCAAACCTTTCATTTAACAGGCAGATGGTCAAAACACCTGTAGGACTATGTTCTATCAGGGAGGTGCTTGAAAACTTGACTGGCAGATACAGTACACAGTCCATGTTCTTTTAATTACAGCAGCAACATACATTAATAAGGCCCAAGTATGAAAAAAATCCTAGGTCCTCAGCATGCTACAAGGAAGTGATGCATCTGTTAAAGCCACAGTAATGCCACAAACTGATTATAAGTTTAGTCTTGCCAGCACAACTAGGTATAACCTCATTTGAAAGGCATTATTTCTCAGAATCTCAAAAGTCTAGCATCTTGAAACTTTCTCCAAAACCCAACTATTTTATTATTTAGATGAATAATATACATCATATGGAATATTGTAAGACTCTTCACAATGGAAAAGGATTTCATGTGTAGCACAGACTTGAGCAGAACATTGTTGAAAGTGTTATTTTTAAACCAAAATGTTCCTGTCACAGGCAGTAATTGTAGTGTTTTTCTGCTAAGTGTGTCAAGTAGCAAGGAGGGGTATATTTTTGGTGTTGTAAATCCTTTAAAAGCTGGCAGATTGCCCGACCGTAGTGCCTAAGCATGTATCACAAGGGAGGAGTGGTAGTCAGCTGACTTCAGGGTACAGAGAAAACCAAACTGAAGAAAAAACAAGGCAGAACTTTAAACAGAACTCTAATTCAGCTGGTTTAAATAAAACAATTTGCCTACAAAGACTTAAAAGGTAATGCTGAATACTTAATGCTTTCTCTGCACAGTTTTCATCTTCAGTCTGTCGTTATTTTGTATCTTAATGCATGCAAAAATGTGAACATTGTCTGATTTTTTAAACTTAAATATTCAGAAGTCAGAAAACAAGTATTTTATGGTAGTTCATGCAATTTAAAATTCTTTCTACTTCTTCATCAAACCTGTTGAAAGGCAAAGACCTTAAGGGTAGGGAGGGAAGCATGATAACGTAATTACAGTCTTATATAACTATCGTATCATGGTAAAACTTTGCAATACAAATAACATTCTTTTAAACCTCACTTTCTGTACTTAATCCAATTCGTATGTTCAGTGCATTTAAAGTTACTGAATCATTATGATTTACACAGCCTTACACACATAAATTATATCTAATTAAATTATATCTTCTCATTCAAATAATCTTATTTCAGTTTCCAGTTATTAGTTTCAGATTATGTCATTCTGTGCTATATTTGCTACTTGATTTTTTTAAAATCTTTTTCCAACCTTTTCGCTGATTTCATGTTTTCTCTAAATCTAAATTCAAGTGTGCTCATCTCTTAAGGATATTAGTCCAAAGGATAATCTCCAGGTTCTTTTTCCAGGATCTTTTCTGCAGTCTCCAATTTTTAAAGTGCCAAATACAATAATTTACCATTCATATGCAAACAAAACAATCTATCTTCCCTCTTGACAGCTGACTTCAACAGTTGTTGTTTGGTTGGGTTTTCTTCCAACCAGACCATTGTACTAAGACAGAAACACGTGAAGATGTCTGAGCCAACAGTGCTTCCAGAAACAGTTTCCAAGATACAATAACCAAAGAATATATATTTAATTATTAATTTTTCTCTCCAAACAGAATGGGGTAACTAAGAATTCTTTAGTGTGAACCAGTTGCTCTGTCCCAGAAATTTTAATTTACTACCTGGATTTTTTGCCATAGACAAACATTATCAAACAGGTTTTACATTATTTATTTGCTGATCATTCACAAAAATACAGAGTATGTTACAGTAGTTCTGACTTGTACAGAATTTCCTAAGGAAGAACATAGCCAGTAAAAATCTTGTTACTGAGCACTACTTTTGAGTTCTACTATTTCTTAATCTACTCAATAAATACTTCTGTAATGCAGGGTACTAGTTTGAATTCTGAATATTATGGCATTTTACTGAAAATTTTACAAGCATCTTTTATGCAATAGCATATCCAGTAATGCAAATATGCAATGATTTGTGCAATTCTGATCAATGAAGGCAACAGCCACCCCTAAAGTAAAATCAAAGGGTTAAACTGTTTTGCATAACAACTGATTATCTAGTAGTAACTACTGTACTTCAAGATATAAAAACTTCCCCTTTTTGAAAGTACTTGCAAAAAAGTGTCCGTGAATACCCATCCCTCTTGGAAAGCTTGTACAAAGCTAGAAAAGTGCAGGTGGAAGCCGGCACGCCAGGGGAGAGAGGCCACGATGGAACACCAGGCTCTGGGGGAAAAGCCCCCTTGCCTTGCCTTTTAACTCACAGGTTACATATTTGAAAAATAAAAATGAAGACCCTGAATTTTTAATCAGTTTTTCCCTTTTTTTGCCTGAGTTTTCAATTTGATTTGCCAATGTATTTACTTGAGTATTTCTATTCCTTAAATTTTGGCCAAGTAATGTTTTTTCACCATCTGTTTAGAAATACCCAGTATTTCAACAGTTGTTAAAAAAGGCTATCAGAATACAAAAGGTCTTCCAAGGAAAAACTAGGAATTCCTGAACTTATTTGGGCCTGATTTAAAATATTTATTGCCAACAAGAAGAGCTGATGAATTATTTTTCATTCCTGAAATAAATAAGGAAAGTATTCATGGCCTTGTAGGGGAGAGAAGGGAACTGCATTGTCAGCAGTAGCCTGACAGTCTCCATTTAGCATCAAACCCTATTATTAGAACAATTTATTTCTACCATATTAAAAGGTAATATTCTGAACTCTGATAATTACAGATCCAAAGATATGAAGATAAAATGATCTTTGTATATTAATTTCAACTCCATTGCATGAAGTTACTTTGCTGCATTTCAGATCACTGTATACTGCTGGTATTGTTTGCATGATGACACTGATGTAAGTCCTGGAGAATGTTTACTCACTTAATTCTGATACGCTGACAACAGCAAATATCACGGAAGTGTGGCCATACACACCTTCAGCAAGTTTTAAGAGTTTTTGAAGGAGAAGGATAAAAAGCTTCTATAACTTCAAAACCTTCTTCCTTACTGGTCTCTGAAATTCACTGCAATCAACAGAGAATGTCCTCCAACAACAGCTGCACAAATGGTTATGACAAAGGGCAGACAAGACAACTAAATAGAAAGAATTTCTCACCATTACTGAGCAAATTCATAAGAGGGCAGTAGTACAGATCTATTTTTTTAAAAATTATTATTATTATTTACAAAAGCAACAATTCTTCACTAGAGGCTATTCATACCTTAAGAGCTCAGACAGTGTAATTGGTTCTCTCACCCAGAGTAATGCCATGTAACAAAATGAAAGGGTCATGGGCATTGTCATCCTCAATTTCTCCTTCTGGTTCTTCATTAAATACAAGCTGCCATCTACTGATCCAGAGTACACAGAGGTGCTTTCTTGGGTTTATGTTAAAAAAAGAAAAAAAAAGCAATTGATATGATAGACACATGAACCATGGCATACAAAAAACAAGATAAAGGAACATACAAGACTTGTTCAGCAACTAGTAACATTTTGAAATCATTACTTTGAGTTTTTTGCTTCTTTGTGTACTTTTCTATGAAACAGTTTAACCCTAATTTATTAATCTACCACAATATGAGATGAGAATCAGTTTCATAAAGTGCTATTCCACTTGACTAGGACATTAACTCCTATATAACATGTAACTAATAGTACTTATGAGCTGGAAATACTGTTTTCCATTTGAGAGATAAAGGAACTGTGAGGACACAAGGGAAAATTTGATGTACTTAAATCAATGACTCTGAGTTTGGGATTAAAACACAGTTTTAAACTTCAACACAGGCAGGACTTTAATGAAAAAATCATTTACATTGCAGAAATTTTAGTGATGTTAAAAGTCTGCCCTGAATCCATCTGTCCTATAATCTCTAACTGTGGAAACACAGGTATTCTTTTTAAAAATGTATATAAATTCAATGTCAAGGAAACAACTTTAGAACAAGAATGTAGGAAATGGTGAAGAGGGTGGGAAAAAGCCCCAAATAAGTTAACATCCAAACCTCTCTACTGCCTTACTGAGGTGAATCACTAAAAACTAAGAGAAACAGAGAAAAGAAAAAATTTTGTTTAGTAGAGTGATTTATGAGTTTGGAACCTTTTCAGCAGTGAAACCTGTGAGTTCAGGGAAAGAGGAGCAAAAAAAAAACCAACCAAAAAAAACCACCTGTAAGCCTCTCTTCCCTACATCATGACCCAGCCAGGATGAAGGAAAATACATTTACAGCACACTGGCACAAAAAGTCAGCATTGACTCTGCAGAGATTTTCCTCACTTCACTCCCCCACAAGCTGTTCACCTGTTCAGACTGGAGTGGCGAGAGCTGGCTCCACAGCTCCCCAGCTGGGAGTTGCGCCGCCAGGGCCAAGAGCCCGCTGAAAACAATTTGGACCTTCCGAGAGCCTGGCAGCTCCGCGGCGAGCGGCAGCCACACCTGCGAGGCGGCGGGGTCAGCGGGGCATGTCCGCAGTGCCCGCAGGATGGGGACACCGCACACAGCGCGTTCCAAGGCCGGGCTGCGATGCCACCTACCGGCCCCGGAGCCGGCGCTGCGGGCACGGCACAGCCCCGGCCCGAAGGCCTGGTGCAGAGCAGAGCATCCCGGCACGCACAGGTGCGCCGGGGAACAAAGGCAGGAACACGGGAACGTCGGTTTAATCCCTGGAGTCAACTGCTTCACCTTTCACATGAATACTTGCGCTTAAAGGTAGCTTCATGAGTGAAGTTTCATTGTTAATTTCACATTCAACTCAATTTAAAATAATCCTCATTATATTTGTGGCCTTAATGATGGCACACAATTTCCTTTTATTTCTTCCAGCTTATATATGGCATGACAACACACAGTTACACGCAGCTAATAATTTAAGAGTTTTATAGGCTTCTCTAGCAATATCTCAGTGCTATACTCAGTGGAATTTGCTATTAACTCTACACAAAAATAACAAAAAAAAAAAACAAACCCTCAACTGCCGTCTGGACAAGCCTCTTAGGGAAAGAAGGGTGTTGAGGTTTCTAGTTTGCAGCAATAACAGCTCAGCAGAAACGACACTGAAGAAAATATTTATGAATCTTCACAAGAGTTTACAATAGACTAGAACAGACTTACTCATATTAAATTTCAATAGACAAAACTATTTCTATGTTTGTCTGATTTCACCAAAATTTGCTTTACATATCACTGAATGCTTAACTAATTTCAAGTGATTTTAGTGAAATGGATGACTACAGGAAGCTGAATTCAATCTCTGAAACAACCAACCAAGACAATAAATTATGGCCTACTTAGGACTACCTTGCTGTTCTAAAACTTTAAGCAACAGACCTATGAAAGGCCCGAGTGCTGAGGAAGAAAGGAGCTCCCCTAGACATCAAAAAGGGGAAGAAAATTCAAGGGAATACTAGTAATTCTTCACTCAATTCTTTCCTTTTTGTATTATATTTGTATAACACCCAACATTCTACATGCACATACAGTGACTCTTTACCTCAAAATTTTGTCATTTTAATATATAAAGATGAAAGGTTCTAGCATATTATTTAAAAAAATTTGCATCACCATTTTTATACTTTTTTCCCCCCTCCCTAATTCTGTCTGAAGTTTTCTAATTGCTGCTGATCAAATTTCTCACTCTATTACTTGTGGATGTTACAAAATAAAGAGAAAAGCTTGAAAAAACAAAATTGCATTCTTCTGAGGGTAAAGAGGCAATATCACAGAAGAACAGAAAGATGGCATAAGGAGGATAGTACATAACAGGGGAATAAGAAACACAGACAGATAAAGAAGGAAAAAGCAAGCAAAGAATAAAGCAAGAAAGAAAACCATCATAAGTTTAAAACGTGAGCAAAAGCTTTCAAATGTGCCTTGCAATGCATTTCCAGTATCAGGCATTGCAGCATTGTCTGGTATTACACTTGCCCAGCAGAATTAACACTTCAATTTTCTACAATATTTTAAGTAAAAACTTCAGCATTCTGTAAATACTTTCCAGCTGCTATTGTAAACAGAAAAGAGAAACTGACACAATGCTAAAATATGACTTTTCAAGGAAGGGTTCATTGGGAAAGCAGTAAAAAGACTGTGGAGACAAAAGATACAGAAATACCAAAATAATACAAAGAAAAAAAAAATTAAAAAGCTAAATATATCTATGGGATAGGAAAAAATACACCCCCTTAAAGAACAAACTCATGTTTTTTAACATCAAAGTCAAGACACACAGCTCTGCTATTGGTTAAATAAGTGCTTATTCTTCAAAGCTGCTGTGTTTGTGAACATCTAGCTTGGCAGATATAACAGCAACTTTTTCCCACTCCAACCAGGAGGCATGGAGCAAGCTTGCTGTAAAACAGAACTTCCTCCTGCATTTCCAGATCCTGTTCAACTTTTATCTCCGTGGGTGGGGGTTGAGGGAGGAAGTCTTCTATTTCTGGTAGAATATAAAGTAGTACAGTGTCAAACAAAACTGAAAACCTTACACCTTCCAACCAGTTCCTCCAATTCACTGTACACAAATACACTTTAAGTCTATTTATATTTAAAAACTACAGAAAAACTGGTTTTCAGATAGTTCAGCTCACTGCTCCTACCTGAGACCTTGCTCACTGATGAGGCAAAGCTGCAGTCAGTCTGCAGATCCCCCTCACTTTCAGAGAGAGACAGCAAGTGCAGAAGGCTGGGTCTCTCTGGATCACTGTCCATATCAGTACTGCTCTCACATACCTGGTGTTTGTGAATAAATGTTTGTATTAGCTACATTTAGTTACCGTTTCGATCTTAACAAACTACATAAAGCATGACAGATGCAAAATTAACAGTAAAAGTTAAAACCCAAACTGTTCACATTTTTACTCCATGAATCACCATTAAGTGGAACAAAAAAAAAAAGGAAAGGAAGTACTTTTAAAGGACTTCTCAAGATTAAAAAAGTTCTAGTGACTAAATTTTAATCTGCTACAATGACCAGAAAGTTGGCAACACACAGAATCAAACCTTGATCAAATGAGTAACTTCAAGGGAGCAGGCAGGAAAGGATGGTAGCTGATGATACATTCTGCATTGTCATTTATATTTACTGATGATCCATGTCAAGACAAAGCAATACTTTAAATAAGCAGTTTCAAAATAGTCACGGAAATATTCATCTCTTGAAATAGGTGAAAAACTCCAAAACCCAATAAAATGGACGTGTGCAAGCCTGTTTATATGATCTCCTTCATACTGAAGTGACATTACTATCAGCAAGATATGTTGCCTAAACAAAGAGGATTTCTGTTGTTGCTTTTAAAAAGATAGCAAATATCTCATGGGATTTGAACTTTCACTTACTGATAATGCTTTGACAGTTTCCCCAGCTGGTCTCTTGCAATATGCCTGTTTGCTCTTCTGAAGGTAACACCTCCAAAAATTGCATAGAATTTCATCCTGATAAACACAAATGGATGGTGATTAGTACAATGTTTACAAGATCATAAATTGCTGAGAGAACAGAGCACAATTTCTAACTCAGGAATGTGAATAATATTCCATCTCTAATTTTATTAACTGTGATTTATAGAATATGTTTTAAAATTACCAGAGAAACATATTTTTATTTCATATGCTCAATGATTTTAAACAGGGACTTGTGTGATTCACTTTAAAAATTAAAATCTTTTAAAATATCACCTCCTGTAACACACACACAGAGTGTGCAATTCACATTGACATCTACGTACCTTCATTTGTGGACATACTCCTAATGCTTCTAAAGCTTCCACTTGTTTCTTGAGTACAAGCTGAAAGCCTTCACAAATATACCATTCACAGCCTCCATCTAAGGGAAAAAAAGGAGGGCTATGTTTGTTTGTACTATTTTGGGTTTCTTTAACCTTATGCACACTTATCCCCATACCTCTATTTAATAATTTCAGACCCTAGTGCATAAACCAGCTACACTGAACACTCCACTAACTTCCACTTATTCACAGCCTTAAATGAGAAGAAAAGTTACTGAACAAGAACTTCACACATTTCCCAAGAATAATATAATTCATTATAATGTCTACTGTGGCATTTTTAATTGAGTGAAGCATTGCTATATTACCAGTTTAAAAATAACTGAGAACCTGCCATTAAAAATGAAATATGAACATTTCTTTCCCACCCCTGACACAGAAAACTGGAACATTACAGTAGTGAGTCAGGCACAAAACAACCAATACCACAATGTGCTTTACTATTCTCTCACACAGATTCATACATGTTTAAATAAAAGAATATCCCAATGTCTAACAAATCCTAGCAAAACATGAATTTCACAGGGAGTGGGCCTGCTCCAGTCTACTCACTATTTCTTCAAGGCTGCATTACAACTACTTTTTGCCCTTACCTCTCTAAATTTACTACTAACTTTTTCTACAGGCTTTTGGTTTTAGAAATTTTCTCTGCATTTCTCAACTCCCTTTTCATTCCTTCCACACCTGTTCTTCACTACTTTTGTTCTGAAACACACCTTGCATCTCACTGGCTTAGAAGTTAAAAGCTTCTCCCTTCTGCCCAGATTTAATGATGCTGCTCTTAACTGCTAACCAGTGAACTAACAGACAGCTTACTCCTATACATTCATGGAATACACTGACTGCATTCACAGAAGGGACTGTGTGAAGATAAAGATTTCTTTCTTAAGTCTGGGGGTTGGCTAATGGCCTTCTCAACAGGAGAAATGAAAAGCATGAGTGGTACATGGCCCAGACTTTAGAAGCCATACAGGATAAGTGAGGAGTCGTTTTCACACCTCCCTTGGCTTCCACACAATCGCTCTTTTCAAAGGAATGTAGCAATCCACTGCCTCTACATCAAAGGCAGATGAGCATATCAGAGATAAAGATAACCCCTTGCTTTATTTGGCATTTTAATGCAGTTTTGTTTTCTGAAAATGGCCACAACAGTAAGAGATGCATCCAGCCAACACAGAATACACACACAGCTCTAGCAGCAGCTTTACCACTACATCCTTATGGCACAGATCCTCATATATAACGACCACTATTCTTCTGAATATTCAGGAAATTTAAAAGTAAAAAAGTGACTCTGGAAGAAAGATGCAGCACTGCTTCAGCTATTGGAACTGCTGGAAACCTCTTCTGTGCAGTCTGTGCATAAGCTGCAGGGCCAAGTGCCTGTAGCACAGGCCAGACTGACACTAAGAGCTGGACCACCATCACATCTCACTTGGCAAGACAAACAACCTCTCTGGGTTTGTGATAGCCATCACAGGGAAGGAACAAAGGATCACGACATCTGAATCATACCACCAGTAGCTTCAGCGAGTATTTGTTTTCAGAAGTCAAAGCAGCAGTAACACATAACTTTACTCAATCAAAAAAACCCCACCACTGGGCTCACAGAGGTCATCTGTGGCTCAGGAAGTCACCAAATGTGATCTCTGAAGGTTGTGACAGCATCAGGGAGGTGCATTTTGTTCCCACTCCTATAGTGTTTCCTGCCTATCTACTTTTGTTCTCCACCAAACACATAATGGCCTAGGTGAACAGTGGCTGAACAGCCATTCTTTTTCAAAATACAGACAGAAATTCATACATACCGTTTTTTTCCTGCTTTCTTAAACCTTTGGAGATTGTTTGGACTCTTGAATTAGTAATAAAATCAGTGTTTACAACTTCTCTAGTTCTCTGCAAAACAGGAATACAGCTTAGCAAGAAAAAGAGCCAGGTCTAATTTGCACAGATTGCCCCATCATAAAATATAATAGAGGACTTTACTCAAATTTCCTAAACTAACAGGAGATGAGACAGTTTGAACTTTTCATGCAGAAATTTCAAAAATAGACAATTACTATCATGGGCACACAGGTGACATATATCAGGGTTTGCCTAGATTTGGACTGCACGAAAGGCAGCAACACCCAGGCAGTGCTTCTAAGGCATCTAGAGAGCACACTGACACCACAGCTACAGCAACGCAGCAGGCCAAGATGGCTCATTCTAAATGCTGTGATTTCAAGGAACATTAGTTTTAAACAGTGTCAACTAAAGCATGAAAAAGGAAGAATAAAAATACTTCCCTCAATGCTAAGAAGAAAATTTTGTCATTCTCTTATATGAAGTCAAGAAGCAATCAGAATAAACCTTTTCTAAGGCAGTAACTCATCTTTTTACCTCAGTAACATTGTGGCAAGATCGACAATAAAATCTGCCTCCATCAGTGAGACCCCAGTTCACTTCTGAACACTGGGCACAGCACTCATTAAAATCTCTCTGAAAGGAAGAAAAAACAGCAGACTTTCACAATTGCTCAGGTAAAACAAATGGCATTATTACTAGGCTTCTGCACAGCTTCTGAGATTATTTCTAGAGGAGAGTATTTACACCCTTTGTTAGCTCTGGTTGGTAACAAGTACTCATCGCACTTGCCATCAGCCACAGGTAACTCTGATCACGTAATTGTAGCTGTCAAGCGCCAGCTCCCGTGTGTGTGAGCGTCAGAACAAGTGGAATGGTGATCTACGCCTCGCACACACGTGGCGGGGCTTTAAAAAAAGCCACTCATCACAAATGAAAAAGGAGATAAGAACTGGAGGGACAAGCGAAAGGAAAAATAAATTTCTAGAATGCAAAGAAACACACGCGGTGGGAAAAAGCCCGCACGACCCGGTACTTCCCGGAGGAACCGAAGCGGTAAAGAAAAGAGGGAAACCGGCGATTAAAACAAAGTGGTTTCCAGAAACGCCCACGTGCGTGCTGGGGAGGGGCAGCTTCGCCGGGGCCGGCTGGGGGGCGGCCGGCGGCACATCCCCGACGGAGACCGAGCACCGGCCAACGCCGAGGGGCCGGGCAGGGCCTCGCCCGCCGCCTCCGGGCCCTGCTGTGGGCAGGGCAGGACCGGGCCGGGGCAGGCAGCGCCCACCGGNCATTGCGTGCTTCACTGAGGGGACATAGATCCAGGTGTTAGCCATTAGATAGGAGGAAGAAATTCTTTCCTCTGAGGGTGGTGAGACACTGCAGCAGATTGTTCAGGGAGATTGTAGATGCCGCATCTTTGGAACTGTTCACGGCCGGGTAGGATTGATGCCTTGAGAGGCTACCCGGAACAGAGGCTGGACAGTGTTAAAGGCTACACCCAAGATGGACGACGGGTCATGAGTTTTCACACTTTTATAAGTTTTGGTTCATTCACATATTGGGGTCAATTGTCCAATTACAGCCTCAGGTTATGAAGTCCCATCCTCCCAGATTCCTCTCCTCAATTCGCTGTTGTTTATACTTTTTGAGCCCAAAGCTGCAACGGTGTCCTTGGTTCTCAGGCTGGAAATGGATTGTTTTGTCTAACTAAACTGTGAGGAGAACTTGCTAACACTGTATATGAAGTTCAGAGTTACATACTAATGCAGTACAGAATCTGGAAAATATGAAAGCTAAAACTTAAAGCATCAGATCGGGCCCTGGGCAACCTGGTCTGGTGGGAGGTGTTTCTGCCCATGGCAGGGGGGCTGGCGCTCGGTGATCAGTGGATCCCTTCCCACCCCTTAATATTCTATGATTCTATGACTTCTGTGCTTCAGCCATGGAGGGGACATGACAGCTTCCAGGTCATGTGGGGTGTCCCAAGGACTGGAGGGTACATTTCATCACAGAATCACAGAATCAGTTGGGTTGGAAAAGACCTCCTGAGATCATCGAGTCCACCATCATGTCAACTAGACCATGGCACTCGGTGCCATGTCCAGTCTTTCCTTAGAGACCTCCAGGGATGGTGACTCTGCCACATCCCTGGGCAGCCTGTTCCAAAGCCTAATTACCACTTCTGTGAATATATTCTTCCTGATGTCCAACCTAAACCTCCCCTGGGACATCTTAGGACTATGACTACATGTGCAGCTTAAGACTAAGACTACGTGTGTCCTCTGAGCCTCAGCCCATCGCCATCCTCTCCACAGAGCTCCTGCATCCTCACCCTCACATCTCCTCGCTGATCCCAGCTGGTGACCACCAAGGCTGTGCCAAAGCTGTGGGAAGGGGGCTGCTGCTGCCTGTAAAGAAAGATGCCACAAGAACTCATTTAACTATGTAAAAGTGTTTGGAGATCCTTGAATGAGGGAAACTACGATCTGAAATCCACTTTCAATTAAAAAACAACACCCAGACCTCCAGATCTTGATGTAGGTCTCTAATTTCTTGCATGCTAATAATAATGTTTAAAGATGTCTAAACACCAAGATCTGTTATTGCAGTGAATTTGCCCACAAAATTGGAGAACAGGTTTAGGCCCTTTTAAAAAAAAAAAAGGTCCACTAAGTGAAAGCATGGGAAAAAATTAAAGTTAAAATATACATAGAAGGAGGTGAGGCTGCCTTGACAGCTGTGGTTACATTGATGTTGGAGGATATGTAGAGAGCTAGAGGGGAACTGTTTATGTTTAAGAAAAAAGTTATTACTCATACCAACTGTGATCTTTTTTCAGTGTGGGCTGAACATTTGTAACACCCATTAAAGAGAATTACGCATGTAATTCCTGCCATATTAAAAAGGTGATTGTCAACCTCACAGAAATGTAGCTAATACCTTGATGAAACAGATCCTACTTGTGCTTTTAATTTCCATATTTTTTGTTTGTGGAAATACAGTTCTGGGAAAGCAAGGCCATTTTGTGTGACAGAGAGGGTTAGATCTTTTTCTAATGTATTTCTAAGATTAAATACTACCTTGGGAAAAAAAAAAAAAAAATCAGGACATCTGTACCTGTGATAAAAGAGGAAGAGGTATGTTCCAATGCACAAGATAATGCATTGCTCCTACTGAGAGCAGTGCTCATGTGTGACTCGAGGCTGTGAGCGGGCAGTGAGCCTGCCCAGTGGATTTAACTAAATTGAAGAATTTGTTTAAATTAAGTGTGGAACTGACTGCTTTGATGAGGCAGGACCTCAGAGTTAGGTCTTCTGTTTTCCAATTACAGCTGGTCAATAAAATATTAAAGGAAGTGTAATCACAGGACTGCCGTTTTGTCAAAACCTGATCACTTAATATTCAATGGCAATAGTTGAAGATAAGCAAGAAAAGAAGAAAGATGTGGGGGACTGCACAAGGAGCTGTGTAGGTATAATTGTGGTCATACTGGTGCAACATGCCAGTAAAGTTTTTGAATAGGAAAGCTCTTACTCTCTGCTGCTGAACAGCCCACACTGCTTCTCTGAGCTGTGTTTTCCATGCAGGTGAAATGGATGTGAAAAGGCACCAAATTTTGGAAAGGAACTTGTACAAAGACTGATGCTGATAATGCTAGTTACTTATTAGTGTCCAGGCTCTCTATAAATGCAGAGTTTCTATTGGTATTTCTGAAGTCCATCAATTAATTAGTGCAGACTACTAATCTGGTAGAAAAAAAATCAAATTACAATAGGGTTACCAAGTCTTATAGCTATTTCTTAAGTATTTTTTGAAATGACATGTAAAAAACCGGTTTTTCAGCATATAAAATTATGTGTAACCTTTGTCCCTAATTACAAGTTACCCAAGCATACTGATAGGAGTATGATAATTTCAAAGCCAGGAGACAGACTGTCTTCCTGCTTCGGCTCACTTTTCTAATTAAGATCATTATGCATAGTAGTCAGATTGATTCAAGGCTTAGATAAATAATACGTCCTGTTGTTTCCATTGATTTGAATTTTTAATGAACTGAGTTCCATTGCTGATACCACATTTCTGGTTCTTCACTGCCGACTTTCTGTGTGTGAAAATGTAAAAAAAATACACATTGGATTGAAAGACATGTCCCTTGGCCTGTCCTTTGGGTTATTGTTCATGAAATTGTGCTGGCTCCAGGATACAAACTTCTGTAGCAGAGATTATCCCCAGAGTCTTTACCCATTGTCAGACACCTACTACAAAGAGTTAGAGCGGAACAGCAACCTCAGCCACTCCAAAGATGGTGCACATAAACACAGGGCAGATCTACCAGATTCAAGTTTATAGAAAATGCACACAGTTATTAACATGCAAAATTTCATCTTTGCACCATCTCTCCATGGAAGAACGCATATTTAAAGGCAGACAGAAAACAAAAGAGAAACTAGGAGAACAAGAAGCAGATGGCTTCTCTCTAACTGATCTTTAGAGACCACGCTGTAGAAAGGGTCAGGGGAGAAGCTGGGCCAGCGGTGGAGGCAAAGGTGCAGCAAGTTGTGCAAGGACAAAGGTGGGAACAGCAGCAAGGTGTAGGGGTTACAGCAAGCTCGGCAGGGAAGGATAGCCAGGGAGGGGCTGAGCTCAGCAGAGCTTTGAAGGAAGCAACAAGAAGAATGAATTTAACGTTACAGCTCAGACACACCCAGCATTGCCTTGCGATAGTGTTTGTTACACAGCTTCAGCTTTCAAATTTTATTAGTTACATAAATTTCTATCCCTGTTGTGGAAAACCTGAAAATATGACCTCAAACATACAAATCAACAGAAAGCAAATAGTCTTTTTTCCCAAAGGTTACTCAGGTTTTCTTAACAGTTTCCTAGGATGTAAGCAACCAGAATTTGAATTTTTGACTACCAAGAGCAGCAATATTGTACCCAAGAGGTAGGGCAAACTGATCCAGTCTTAGGCACTAAGTTAGGGGTTCACACCATCAGCCTTTGCTTTGCACATGTGCTGCAGCCCAGCCCATGTCACACAGTTACACTGTGGTGCCACAGTCCCAATTTCAGCTGTGGCTCTCCCTGCCTCAGAGAGCTGGTAATCAGCTGTATGGTCACCCAGCCAGGGGGTTTGGAGACACAGACCTCAGGGCAGGACCTCGCATTCAGATGAGGTGCTCTAGCAGGTAAAACTCTGGGACGCCATGATAGCACATGGCCAGCCACAGAGGGATTTGGGAGATCTGCCTGGGGATGCTGAAGTCCTGGCTGGAGTCAAGTAAATACCTCATAGTGTGTCGGGGCCTTCAAAGGCAAGATCTCTTTCCTGAGGAGCACCACACTGCCATCCTGCTGTCCGTACTCTCAGTACCTGGTGACTATGTTAACCTGATCCTACAGAGGTATGGAGTAAGGGAAGGACACTTGTAGGAGAGAAGCCACACGGGAACAGAGCAGGCAGTGAGCCTTTGAATGTCCCATTTCACAAATGCATCTATAATGCCTCTATTTTCTTGTTTTTCAGATTATATTGAGCAATTGACATGAAACCTTCCTTCAAATTGTAATACTTCAGTAGTGTCAGACTTTGTCTAGTTTTCAGCTTTACTGAAAGAAAAATACATACGAAAGGGGAACTTGGCTTCCATTGTAGCATTGTACATCCATAGAGCCTTGATGATTGTTCTCAAGATCATTCTGAGATATAATTAATACACAAAAGCAGTGGTATTTTTAAAGGAATCGAGAGCCACCTTGTGGAGCTGGTATTCACAAAGGGGTTCCAAATAATACAGCTGGGAACAGCTACTCACTGCTAGAAATTCAGATCCAGTGTGATCCTGGAGATTGTCAGTCAGGGAAACATGCACCATGCACATGTCTGTGCATATTCAGTGTACAGTGCATCACAGAACAAGTCTGCTGACTACGACTGGGTAGCAAAGAAATGTATTTGTGGGCAGTGGCAGGCCAGAATGTAAAACTGTCAGAAAAATGCAGAAAGCAGCAGAATCAGGGAAGCAAAGTAAGGCACTCACTATGACCTACACAGCCTTGGGGTGTGTGGGGTGTTGCTCACAGGGCATTTTTCACCATATAATTAATTAAGCCCTCAAAAATGCTGATAAGTTTTGGAATCATTATGTGTAGATTTCTGTCACAGGCTTATTTTCTTCTGCAGTCATTTATTAACATAGAGAATTAGGATTGCCAGAGCTCAAGTACTCAATAACCAGAGAAATAGCAAAAATGGGATCAATTATGTGAGACTTATTTCCTCACAGAGGTAAAGAACAGTCTTTACTTCTCAGTCTCTGAGGCTGCAGCAGGGACTATGAAATGTTTCATTTACCATTTCTCTCCCATCACTGCTCATGATGGACTCTGAGCTGCTTGTCAGTACTGATATGTGGATACCAACACATGATCTTGCCAAAGAAAAAGGTATTAGCTTTTTTCCAAATCTTCTTGGTCTTTTCCAAGACCTTTATGCAGCCACAACTTTATCCTCAGCACATTAGACGATACCTTAAAAACGTATTTTATGTAAGGCCAAATTTTTAAGTCTCTCTGTGTAGTAGACCTTAAGTGTCTGAAGAAACTCAAAACAAAACAAAACCAAAACAAAAACAAAACAGGACTGTGATGCTCAAGTCATTCTCCAGGTGCTAGAGAAGCCAGTGCTGAGGCAAATGGTTGGTAGTCCACTGATAATCAGTCTGGTTATTGAATCATGATATAGCTGTCCTACGTGCTTTACCCTTTTTCTGCTGAGTAAATTTTAAGTTCCAGAAGCTTTTAAAATGAGTTTCACACTAGCAGAACTCAAAGTTAAGTTAAATTTCAGAACAGACACCACTTTCAAAATCTCTGTTAGCCAAACAGTCACTAATATCCCAAAGCACGGTACAAAGCAAGTAGAATGTGAAAGCAGCCTGAGAGGTCATTGTTTTTAGACCAAGGCTTAACAGACAAACCCAGCATATCCTTTATGCTTAATAGAGTTCAGCTTTCCCCTTTGTTCAAATGTTTTGGTAAACAGGAGATATCTATGGGTATCATTAATGGTTGCTTCAGACTGGATTAATTTTTTCCCCAGTAATTTAGTAACCACTTATAAGATGACATGTGGTAGTAGGAAAAAATTCATTAAAAGACACACAAGGCTATGGCAAGGAGTCAACAACTTCTGGTTTCAAAACTATGGAAATTTCAAAAAACATCTGCAGCTTTTCCTGTCGTACTTCATTTCATCATGCGTCCAAGAGGCCATGGTACATGGATGCATAGAGCACTCAGAGCAGGTTTTCCATGTTTGTTCCAAAATAGCTGTGAGAGATGATTCCACATTATAAAAAGTAGAGGTGAAGGAGAGCCCAATCTAAAAGAAATAGAAATAAGTAGAATGCAATCCCCTATTTTCAGAACGTTCCCAAGCTTTGGTCTCAAGTCTGCACTTTTCAAGTTGTCTCTGTCAAGAAGGGAACATAGCAGCATTCAAGAGAATCCAGAAGAACCAGTAGGATCACCCTAGCCAGGGTGCTGTACTCTTCAAAACCGACACGCATGTTCAAGGTTACAAAGGATGTTTGATAAATGCTGTTCTAAACTAGACATGGTCCTGGCAAAGTGAATTTTCTGTGAAGAAAATTAAACCAAGAATAGTATTTAATACGCCCTTAAAATAAAGACTAGAATATTGCTTCTCAATTTCTATTCCCCACCCACAATACACAGCTTTTATGATAGTTTTTATTGTAAACACATATGCAGGTTCTTGGAGTTTAAGAGCAGAGTTTAGAAAGATAAATTTTCTGTTCTAACTACAATATTAAAAAAAAGTTGCAATTAAATTTATAGGAACGCCTGCAATTCATGAACTATTTTTAAAGGGTAGGCTATAAAACACAGTAGTGTGTGCTATTAATAAAAATGAAAATATAGTAAAGTAGAAGCATAGCTCTGCTTTGATTTACAATCTCATTTCCCCAATGGTTTTTGCCCTCTACTTCTCACCATCTATTTTTCTGTCTCCTTCTTTCTGAAGAAAGAAAAGGTCACCATCCCTATTCAAAACTTCATTAAGTCTGTAAGTTACAGCATGCTATGGGACCTAGAACATATTGTGTCTCAGCAAAGCTCAGTGCTGTTTTGAGCTCACCAGTGCATTGGGGTATTTTTGGTGGTGGTGTTACTAAATAGACCTTAATGACTAAGGGACAGAGCTGTGATGGTTCTTTTTTTTTGTCTCACCACTACATTATATACTTAAAAGAACTTTTTTCTGTAGATACACAGAAAGGTCACAGAGGAAAGCTTTGCTCCTTCAATGATGAATCGTAAAATCATTACAGAATCACAGAATGGTTTGGGTTGGAACAGATTTTAAAGCCCATCCAGTTCCAACCCCCCCTGCCATGAGCAGGGACATCTTTCACTAGGTCAGTTTGCTCAGAGCCCCCTCCAACCTGGCCTTGAACACTTTGAGCGATGTGGCATCCACAAGTTCCCTGGACAACCTGTTCCAGTGTCTCATCACCCTCACAGGAAAGAATTTCTTCCTAATTTCTAATCTAAAGCTATTTCTGCACATCTTGTTTTCA
Source organism: Promerops cafer (assembly GCA_013398275.1). Lineage (NCBI taxonomy): Eukaryota > Metazoa > Chordata > Aves > Passeriformes > Nectariniidae > Promerops > Promerops cafer. Next base: position 3,103,111 of record VZSE01007029.1, read on the forward strand.
TTATTAATTATATGATGGGGACATCAAAAGTGCAGAAAGTCAGGATGCACCTGAGACTCAGTGAGGACCTGTTAGAGTAATGCAAATTGTGTTTCAGCCCTGTTTTATCAGTAGAGTTCTAGCAAATTTTTAGCTTAAGCGGGTGCATTTCACAGTGACAAAGGGATCATGCATTATAATTAGGAGAAAAGTGCTGAAGCCAAATTTTAAGAGCTTTTGTGCAATGAGGATGAGAAGAAGAAAGCTAGGGATGAGTCATGCTATTTTCAGCTTTTTATGTTTCATCTTAAAACTTAATGGTTTTTAAACAGTGTTGTTTCTACTTGAGGACAGTAATTTCATTATGATTGAAAGTTGTCCATCTGGTGGCCTTTTAATGCCATTAAAAGTACTGATTGTATTCCTGCAGTGATTGTTTTTCTGTTTTTAATCGAAAGCTGTTTGGCTCTTCTTTAAAGTATAAGCTTCAAGATCCCACACAAAACTTGTTAAAAGACGAAATGGAAATTTTCTCGCCCATTGCAGTGGATTTTTGATCATGTCCTCTTGGACACTGACCCAGGCTAGGTGTATGAATGCATACGGCAGCAATTATCACAGAAGATTGTATTTAGCCTTAGCTCACCCTTGGGAAACAGAAGTATCGCTGTCACCACTTGCAGACGGATCTGTAGATCTGCACACCACGAGTTCTCTTAGTCAGATCAACGCATAATCCTGGAGCAATAGCTTACTATTGCATCAGGGATTTCACTCCCTGCCATGACTTTGTTGTTTGTTTATTCATTTATTTTTATTTATTTATACCTGCATTTCTGTTCCTGGCAGGTGAAGAACTTTTAAGTAATAATTTCCCTACAGCCTCCCCTTATTGGTTCAGTCCGCACACAGAAAACGTTTTACTTTGGCTATATAGCTTTAAAAAAAATAGTAGTTCTCTTTCCCTGTCCTTGCTGCCTACCTAAAACACCTCTTTAAATGAGTTCTACTCAGAAGATACTTTGAAAACAGGAAGGTGGAATGCAAATCCCCAGCATACGGAGTGTTCTGGGAATCCCACCCTTGCCCAGAGGAAAATCCAGCACATTTCTGTGTAATAAAGTCACCTTTGCTTAGTGGTCTGCTCACAGTCTGAAGGTAGCGTGGGGAATCATGTGGCCTCATGGAGTAGGGATTTGGGTATTGATTTTACTCAGGGATTTTTTTTCTGATGGTAGCTAAAGAGATGCTTGCTTTTGCACATGAATGTAATGTGTGGTAAAAAGGCTATGTGCCCAAATTACTGGTGCCTTCACCATCTTTATTCCATTTCTACTTTTTAGCCACACACATAAGGCACAACATGCTAATTCAAGAGTATACACAAGATAGGGAAGGGATAAGTTTCTGATTTTAAAATTCTGATGTACTCTAAGTATCCTTCACAATCATCAGAAAGGAGGAAAAAGGAGATCTCAAAGTCAGACCAGGAATCTTATTTTCGTCTATCCCTGTCCATAAGACAAGGGCAAACAAACCTAAACAACTGCATAAACAACATCCACCCATCCCCAGAATTGCTCACACCATTTAGGCAATTTAGAGGAGTAAACACAGATAAGCAATCTGCATAGAAGCAGCTTTAGGTGACCACAAATGGATACCGCTGTTTAATTCAACCCTCTCTCACCTAAACAAGTTTGTTTTCTCAGCGGTGTTTATTTGTATAAGGGAGTGCTAGGGAAAAAAATTCCATCCTCCTCCAGATTATCTGCTTCAATGTTGTGAAAATTCAGTATTTCCCCAGCATGAGAATATATTCCTCCTACAGTCACAATCTGTATTTTGTGGTCTCGCCAACATTTGTTAGCTGGTTGCGTTTTTTTCCCTGTAGCTCATAGCGTTTAGCTGGGACTAGAGCTGATCTTTGAAATGGGAGAAGTCCTACAAGACTCAGTCTGGAAGGGAAACCCCATCTGATCAGCATTTTTTGTCTTGAGAGGCAGGAAAATGGGGGAAGGAGAAATAAGCCTGAAGTAGATACATAAAGGTTTGAAAAAATAGGTATGGTGACAGGGAAATGTTTTTCCCCCTTTCATAAATTTTCTTCTGCTGGACATTGGAAATTGTGAGAAAAAAGGTAAGAAAAGCTTTTGTGTGAAATGTTGTGGTTTTTTTAAATCCACAGTGAAATAGTTGTCTGGCTCAAAATTGTAAATATGTGAAGTTGTCAAAATGTTTTTCCCTAGCTCACACACATTTCAATCTTTTTCACTTTTCTGTGAAAACATACAGAATTAGGCACTGGCTCATCCTGTGTGGTGCTGCTGTCCTGGATACTGTAGGCTGCACTTGCTGTCAGTCCTACTGAGCCATAGCTTGGTTATCCTGCCACGTATAGGAACTCCGTCGGAAGAGCCCGTCTGTTTCAGGTTGCCTTCATCTGTCTTCATTCTTGTCTTTTTGTGCAAACGCAGACCTGGGAGGGTGGAATAAGGGAGCCTGTGTTCTCTTTCCCCCTCTCTGGAGTTTTGTGGTCTCCCTGATCAGGCCAAGGAGCACACCTGGGGCTGGATGGGTGTGCGGAGCAGTGCTGGGGTAAGGAAATGGAAGGGAAATGGAAAAAGGAAGTAGACATAGGATGAGAACTTCTGTATCAGCAACTACATTCCAAATGTGGGGCTACCACAGTTTTCCCCTATCTACACCCAAGGACAAGAAGGTCTTGGAAACATCTTCATAATCCACATCATCTTCTCCTAAGAAATTTGAGATAGTTCCCTGATACTTAGGGCCTGGCACATGAGCTTTGAAATTTCAGGGTGATGGTCTTTGAGATACCTCAAACTTTGCCAAGATAGTGAGAAATTGTCTATATTTTATTCTCTACTGCAGACAAGTGCTACCTTTTTCCTGGCAAACAAAAGATCTGCATATGCAAGGTGAATACATGAAACGGGTGTGGAAATAACATCTGAAGTGAAAATCTGCCCACTTTCCACACTTATTCATTCTCAAACCCATGAGAAAAAACAACACATGGTTTACTAGTTTGCTTTGTTATTTCCAAACTTGCAGGAAGGTCCTTTCAACAAAATTATATAGTAAAGTATGTTAAAATAATCCATTCACAAAGCAAGTCTGAAATAACTTTGAAGCATGGGCTGACAATGACAGAAAGTACTTGTATGTGACCCTTAGCTTCAAAAGAGTTAAGAATGTGCTGGCAACAGCACAGAGATTATCTCCACCCACACAGGAGAACATACATGGCGGAGTAGCTCTGTAGCACACAGGGAAACAAAACAGTCTAGCCCAGAATTATCCTTCTGAAGGAAAAAGTGCTCTCTGTTGGGTAGCAGAGAGCTTCCAACCTGGCAAACAGATCAGAGACCTGCACTCACATCTGAACTCTCCATCCTTATGTCTCCATCACTCCTTGGATAAGGGTTGTAACTGCCAAGAGAAAGAACAGCTAAAATTTACACATATTCTGGTTATGAAAAAAAACCAAGGTGGAGAATATGATCCAGGTCTTCACAGCAGCCCCGATGTCAATAGTCTGGGTGTCCCATGCAGGTGCTGACCAGCTGCTGCAGAGCCCTCCCCAGTGTCTGGGGAGATGCTGCTGGGGTGTGCCGGGCTGGCAGAGCCTCGACATTGCTTCTCCCTGGGTTTGCCCAGTGCTTTCTACACAAATGCTGCTATGCACTCCTGGCTCCAAAGCCTTCATCATTAAGGAAGGTAAAGTAATACGTGAGGAGACTGAGAAGAAGCAAAATTAACTATTTATATATCTTAATATTTAATATGTAGCTGCAATTGTCACAGCTCTCCGCTCAAACATCACATTCAGGGAATGTCTTGTATTACGCAGCAGGCCCTGAGGATGGGTTTACACACAGTTTAAACATTCTCTGGGCCTAGCTCAGAACAGTATCATGAAGAACATTCCCACTAGAACCAGAAAAGACAGAATACGTTTCTGAATCTTTTTCTGAGGCAAAAAGATATAGAAAAATTAATGTTTGCTACTTCTTTTTGAAACTCTCTATTTATGAATCACAATTTGAATGTCACTGAACCTCAGGGTATGTCACATTCTTTCTGTCTGGGATGCTTATCATCACAGGAGCATGAGGTTCATTGGAGATGTGGTTGCTGTGGTCAGTTCACAGTGATCAGGCAGGAAACTGTTGTTTACAGAATATATATGACAAACTGGGTCCTCTTTTCTATTCACCTTCCCTGCCCTTCTCAGGAGTGTTAACTCCTTTTGTCTCCTAGTCAGTCTTATCAGTAGCCTTTTAACCCCAAACACACAAAGTGAAGCACCTGAAGGGGGCAATATCTTAACTGAGGATTTTCACTGTAGGACCCTTTGGGAACAGCTGACAACCTTTGCAATTTCCTTCTTACTCTTATCTCTTATCTAATCTCATATATTGCTGAATGGAAAAGCTATTGGTGGCTGAGAAGCAACGGTGACAGCCACCAGTATACCAGTGCTGGGAAAGACCTGGTGGGTGCTCTGGCATGGAAGCTGCAGGAGATCATCTGTCTGGCTGTGTTGGGGTGTCAGATGTATTTAGGATCTCACATGATCAACAGCATGAAATTGTATCAGGGGAGGCTTAGGTTAGATATCAGGAAAAGGTTCTTCACCTAGAGGGTGGTTGGAGACTGAAACAGGCTCCCCGAGGAAGTGGTCACAAGCCTGACAGAGATCAAGAAGTATTTGGACAATGCTCTTGGGCATGTAGTGGGACTCTTGGGTTTGTCCTTTTCAGGAGCAGGAGTTGGACTTCAATGACCCTTGGGGGTCCCTTCCAACTCAGGACATTCTATTATTCTGTGATATAGCTCTATCCAAATTCGCTTGTACTTGGGCTTCTGTGGTGTTGGCTCTTGGTGCCAATAGCACCCACACTCAGGAAGTACATTCCAGTCCTCTAATTTCAGCTTATTAGGAACATCTATAATAAAGCTCCTAATTTCAATCATTTGGATCATATTTGGGTTACATGCCTGAAGTGAGCAGCATGATAAACAAATATGCCTTACTCCCAAAGTGATAGAAGCCACTGAAACACTCTACCCATACTCCCATCATCGCATGCATTCATGTGTATACTGTAGGGCCTATGACAGTTCAAAAAATACTACAGTTGGCAGTTCCCTGTCTGAAAAAGTGGAAAATATTTTCATTTCAGTTCCCATTTCCTTTTCTAAGCACGCTTAGTACTGGCTAGATGAAAGCAAGGTTCTGTGGAGGTTTGCTACAGCACAGGGTATTGCTGATGCATCTTCCCTTGCTGCAGTAGCTGCTGTCAAACCTGTCCCAAGGAAACCCTGTTCCCCTTTCCCGTCCCCTACATTGGTAGTTCTTCTTCTCATATTACAGTTTATAAAGCATCAGTATGGATACACACTATACACTTGTGAACCACTTATCAATGTTTCTCAAGAGTAAAACAGCTAGGAAGCTCTCTATGCTGTGACAGAAGGTGGGTTTGGCTGCTGCATTGCAGCGAGGCTGGTATCATTATGTTGCCTTGTTTAACACAGATTGCCTGCCAATAAAGTCGATACTTCTACACATTTACATGGTTGGTTGCCAAGTTAGAAACAATAAATATGGTGAAACAAATACAAACAGTGCAAAGGAGTTTTCAGGCTTTCAAATGTAGCCCTGGTCTGCAGAAGTTGTACAGCTGTGCCCAGCCCTAGAACAGAGCTGCAAGGCTGGCTGCTGGCCATCAGAGCTGTAAATAGTGTTTTCTGTGTCCTTAATAAATAACAGCTGTGGGAGGTCTGGTGATGACACGCTTGAAGCAAATGCTTAATAGATATCAGAAAACTTGCCTTATAAAAAATAAGAAAAATAAAAACTAATTCAGAGAATGAGAAGCAGTGAGGAAGTGTCTATATGTGGGCACCTACCTCTAGTTTCACTCCCACAAGCAATATAAGATGCACAAATTATTCTCTCCATGCTGGGAAAAAAGGTGCAGCCCCAGGTCTATTAGCAATGGTGGAACCTTTGACTTCAGCATTTTAGCACTGTGGAGAAACACACATCCTTCTGAAATACTGATAGAGTGACTAACCCGTGTGCATGCAACAGCTCCTACATTTACTGCTGGTTGAAGCTGTGTCATCTCACGTGGATCCAGTTTGCAGACAAGCACCTTTGTTTTATGGTGAGACAATGAATTAGGTAGAAAATCTCATGCTGTCTCACTAAGGCAAGATTCCAGCATTCAGCAGGGGAATATAGGTTGGTGGGCAGAAGCAGCATTTGGAGAAGATGTGCAAAATTTGAATCAGGAGGAGAGCTTCAGTTCTTCCCTTCACAGCTGCCTTTGGTTGGTTCAGGCAGTAAAGATGGCAAGGAAACCAGACTGTTTGAAACAGAGTCCAGTTCCTTTCCAGGTCTTGCCAAAACCTCTTCAGCATCTTAGCCAGTGGGAATGGCAATGTCCTTCTTTCCAATAGAGAGTCATCTCATCAGAGAGATCCCAGGACATTGTGGGGGCTGTAACATGGGGGTTATTCTCAAAGTGAACCTCTTCTGGAGATGGAAGCTGCACTTGGCAAGAGAGATGCAAGCTGAGGTCTCCCAGCACGCTCTTCAATATAAAATGACACTGTGTTACTTCAAGCAATGCAAATAAAGATGCTTATGGCATATTGTTTTTAGAAATATACTTTTTTCACATCAAATTGCACACCTAATAGATCACAAAGTACTAATGTGTTCTTCAAAGCCTTTTAATAATAACTGTGCTTTTTAATCTGAGGCAGTTAAACTATCCAATAAACAAATTCTTGTATTTCCAATAAATGTATGTATCTGGATGACTCCTAGTAAAAAATCAACTAATCACATTAGTAACATATATTGCATTGCACAGGTTAGTTTCTCCTTGAACAGACCATTAAATATATAATGATTTTAAATTACATCATTCATACCCACTGATATTCTACTGATAAACCACATTCAGCAGAAACAGCTGCATAAATATTTATTAATTGAGCCCCTAAGCAAATGGTTACAGTAATAAATTATTTGCCATGTTTCTAAATAATAAAACTGGGCAGAATTCCTAACTGATGCAATGCCACTGTCTTCAGAACACTCTGCTTATCTCGTTTTACTTAGATAATTTGTTACTTGCACTTGACCAAACATTTTAGAATTCTCTTGAGGTGTATGAACAGCTTTACATCCCCGTTCTGGAAAATCTTGTAGCTTGTCCTTAACAAAGACCTTTCTGTAGGAATAGGGGTTTCAAATTACGTGTTTCTAAGGGTTCAGCTTTCTGGCATATAAATAGCTCAGGGGCCTACTGGGGTGCAGGTAGCTATCCCAATCATTGACAAATGAAGTATCAATGAAAATGTAATCCTCTACTGTCATTTTGAGTTTTTTCTTTAGTTGAATTCCAGTATTGCTTTCATGCCATTGTCCCATTAAACACATCATTGGTTTATCTGCAGTGACTGACAGTAGATAATTTGTCACACATTTTAAATACTGTGGGCATGTATCTGCTGTTTCAATGATGGACTATAAACAGCCATTTCTTTAATATATTTGGCTTTCCAGTGTTTTTATCAGTCTGAGATTTCCACTTCTTATTATTACATTGATCTGCTTTGTGCGTTTGGAAGTGTAAGTATTTTTGATGGTTTCCAGTTTACACATAGTTTTCTTGAGGCAAATGTCAATGAGGGACCATGATCATTCTCCTAGGGAAAAGAACTTTGCCAAACTACATTGTTTGGAAGACTCCTTTCTAAGCAGAGCAAAGAGAGAGAAAAAAATATTTCTTTTAAATGTGTCCAGGACTACGTACTGTTACTGTTTGAGCAGATTTAAAAATCCCATTATCCATCTGGGAGCTTGGTGTGGTTTAGCTGCCAGCACAAGTGTGCCCAGCAGCCTGGCAGCCAGCCCTGGGGGTTCCCAGGGTCCCTGGGCGAGGTTTACCTGCTCCCATCTCCCATATATATTCAGCCTTCTCTACAGCTGAATCAGACATGGTAAATACCATGGAGCAAGCAACTCTGCTGGCCGTGAGTCAGATAAGGAGCTATGGGCTACACAGTCTCCACATTTATTTTGTATTTCTGAATTTATTGCTTGTAAAGCTGCAGCAGAGGAGCCCAGCCATAAAACTCTGTTCCATAAGCACTGATCTGGGTTAACCCCCAGTCAAGTCCTAAAATCTGGCTTGCAGAGGCTGCTGGCTTGTATGTCTTCCACGTGTTTTTTTTATTTCTAGTCAGCTTTCCCTGAACCCATGAAGAGCAGAATTGCCTTAAGTGTGTGGTATGATTGACTGCAGGAGGTGCCTCAGTGACTGTGCTTTATTTTTCAATAATAGCATTCTGCTGGAATTTGTGTAGTTTATCTATTGATCGTATGAATTTCTGCCTTTGCCAGCTATTTATCATCTCTCACTACCGTTTGGAATACAGAAATACATTTTAGAGTGGGGGTTAATTTTATTTTTAGTTTTGGCAGCTTAGTGAAGCTTTTATTCCAGTAGCAACACGGAGCTGTGCTTGATGAGTTACAGCTACCTCTTCACCTTCAAGTCTGGGGATGTAAAGATGTTTTTGGCTCAGCGTACAGTATCAGCACATAAGGAAACACAAATGGTCACAAAACCTTCTTGATTTAAAAGGTGGGATTTATTTTCTTTTTACTAAAGCTCTGTAATTTCCTGAGTGTCAGATATTTGTTGTGATGACCCTTGCTTTGCTTATTGCAATGAAGAAAGCCTTAGCTGGGGATTGAAGCTGTTAGGTCAATACAAGGGTTTTCAGGGGGAAAATTGTCAGAGCAGGTTGAATAGTGCACCATAAAGGTGCAGACGCATTTATAGCTGTGGAAAATAGTTCCCTTTCTTTGCTCCAAACCTATATGCTTAGAACAACTAAAATTTTCCATGGCTTTACACAAAAGGCAAGCCTGGTAAGTGTTCTGTCGTTATTATTTTGGACAAACTGTAAGTATCAGAATAATTTTCATTCTGTTTTTGTCCTTAGCACATCAGCTCAGTACAATGGCCAGAACTACATTTTCCTACAAGGATAATTCACAAACTCACTGGCTTCCATCCCATTTTTGACTGAATCCTCTTAATTTCTTGCCAAGAATTTTAGTGCTTCCCTAAGAAAACTCATGCCAGGATTCAACAGCTTATGTAATCTGCAATATCCTATCAAAAGTCATTAAACCACGCTGCTATAAGAGTCAGTTAGCAGACATAACAGGCCCAAACCTCCACCTGCCTCACTTTTTCTGCATATGCAACATGCTCTTACAGCGGGGGAGTGGAAATGATGAGGAGGGGCTCCATTTTTAACTATCCACCTGACAGGATCCACCTGAAATGGCATCTCTGACACATGAAGGGGCTCTGCCCTGGGCAACACAAAAAAGGAAAGGGTCTTTGATTTTTTTTCAACATCCTCCACATGAAAAAGAAAGAGCTCTTCCAAAAGTTCTTTTGAAAACCTTTAAAATATTAAATATGAGGTAATCTAAGTATATGGTAATGGTCTCCTCATTAACTCTGTTCTTGCAATATGTAATATATTAGGCCTAGCTGATGTTAAAAGGGAAGGCCTGCACAGGATCTAACTAAACCATTGAAGATGGGAGGATTTTAGCTGTTCTGAAAATCAAACCATTCTAAAAAAATTCATGAAATCTTTTATATGTTTTAATCTGTCATGTCTTATAGTGCAGCTAAATTATCTACTAATATTCAGATTTTTCCCCAAATCCCTTATGAGAAGTAAATATATATGTAAGCAAGACATATATGTATGTATATATATCATATATATATATATACACACACCAAAAAATGTTTCCATTTAGCAAAGAGCCATACCCTAGAAATGTTTTTTGTCTCTGTCTATATATGCATCAAGGTTAAGAGTTGCCAAGCAAGGTGGCTCTTTAAGAAGCACGACTATAAAAAACTCCTTGAATCTATGGAGGACAATATGTTTAGTGCACAAAAATAAATACTCATGTAAAATTGATTGGGAAAAAATTAAAATAGGATAATTATAGTTATAAATCCACTGGAACAGTGGGATGTGAACAGCGTGGTTTGATTAGACAATTTGCAAGTTGATTAGTGATCCTTATCTTTTCCTCCAGCATTTAATTGCCCCTGTTGGTCTTAGCTGGCCTGATGAGAGATCACAAGGCAGAATTTAGCACCTAATCACGAGGGCAGGTGCTCTGGGAGCAGCCCCAACACCACAGTGGAGATCCAGACTCGCCTCAAAGCAATCTTCAGGAGGGATTTTCACTGTGCCAGGGGAATTCGGTGCAGGATGACTTTATTCTCAAGTCTCTGTGGTATATGCCAAACAGTTTTTCTATCTGCTCAGTCTAGTAGCTGTGGCTGACTTGCAGCCCCAAATGATTGCTTTCTGCTGGAGGATCCTGGGTGTTTCCTTGTCATTCATAAACCTTCTCCTGGAAACTAGTTTTTTTTTGTTTTGCAGTAGTCCCCAGACCTTTCCTCCGGTAGTTCCAGAATCTTTGCTCATGGCAGAGGAGGATGATGTACCCCAGCTTTTCCTTCAACCCAAACTGACCTCCCAACACCCACTGGGCCCCATGGCAGGATAAGGAAGGCTGGCAACACTTCTATTTTGTGTCCTCTTTACCTTAGTTTTCTCTAGGAAAAGAGGATACAAAATAAATGGAGAGCGTTTATGCTTGTCCAACCCACCCTGGTGGACTTCAGCTCAGTCCAGTGCCTTCATCTTTGCAATGCAGCCATCAGTAGGGGTCACCAAGTGCATAAAAATATGACCCCAAACCTTGGTGGTGTGGCTCCCCGTGTTTGCCGAGCGTTCGGCTGCCGTTCGTCGCACGAATCCGTGCGGTCACTCTTGCCCAGGGACTGTTGCTGTAGGAGGGCCCCACCCACAGCAGCACTTTGCTGGGGCTGAGCTCACCACCACCACCACTGGTTTCAAAAGGCAGACAGCAGAAGTGTTTCAAAGACAGCGTTGAGATACTTGATCCTTTAAAAAATAATTGAAACTTTAGGTGTCTGGCTTTTACAGCCTTGCCTACCTCCCATGAACCGCTTCAAGAAAGAGTCAACAACGCCATACAGGATGAAATTCTGCATGAAGCAGGGCTTTCATGCCAAATATTTATCAGGGATGTTCATCTAACCTAACTTACTTTAGACATTCAAACTTTGTAGTCTAAGTTTAAGGTAAGTTCCATACACAGGTCATTCTCATTTTATAATAGGAAGTCGCAGTGTCTCATTTCTTGTCACTGACTATTAGGGAAATCTAAGGTTGCAAACACCAAGTTTACATTTTTCTTCACCATAGTTACTTGGCTTAAAGGCACCAGTGGTCAGCTAATCCATTAAAGTTTCTTGCCAACCAATAGATTAATTCCAAGCTTACAGCAAAACCACAAAAAAATTTTTAGTGCATGGCTCTATCCTTGAAAGTCCATTGTTTACTTATTCTTATAATCCTGAAAGCCCTTCAGGTTTTTCTGAGTTGTATTTTGATTCTTCTTTCTTTGTCAGTGACAACTGTCATTAGGATTGTCATGTTTTTTGTTGAGCTCACTAATTAACAAAAAAAGTTGATTCCAAGATCAGTTTTTTCGTAGCACCCTAAATAGTTCTCTTCTACCCCAATAGCTTTTTTAGCTCCTATTTCCATATTAGCCATTTCTTCACCTGCCTTTGATATGTTCCTCATTTACTTGTTCCTAAGGCAACATCATATGAAATACTTTACTTAGGATGAGAAAAACATTGGGGATTTTCTCTGCTAAGAATCGATTCAGCTTATTAGAGATAGAGCAGGTTAGAGACCTACCTTGGATTAAGCTGTGCTAAACTGTACTCTTTTGTCTATCTCTGCCAGCTGTTGAAATCAAACTAACAATTGGTGTTTAGCTAGATCAAAATTTTTCATGCTTTCTAAAATATAGAAGATACTCTTGTTTTTCTCCTGGCATCTGTTCCTGAGGTTACATATCAATTTACTAGTTTGGGCAGGTTCCTGTGCTGGTTCTGTCAGGGTTTTGGGGTTGCTGTCTTTGTCCGAAAATATTATGCCCTTAGATTTTTTTCTGCTCCAGGTGCTCTCTCATTCACCTGAGTCACACCATCTTGGTATGTCACCATTCTGACTGAAAACTGAAGCAAAGTTTTCATTCCATTTTTTGGCCCATACTTAGGTTATCTTTTACTCCAACCCCCAATTTTTACTGCACAACAGCCTCAAATTCCTCTTTTTGCTCCCTATTTGTTTATATGACTAAAGAATATTTTACAATGTGTTTTTAATTTCCTTTGCAAGGTGTAACACAGCCCTGCTTTTGACAGATCTCACTTTCTCCCCGCACTTTCTGACCTATAAGATACAATTTTCCATGTTAGTCAGCCCCTTTTTTTCCTATTTCTTGTAGGCTCTTTTCCTGCACCTCATATCCCTTTCTGGTTGGATTGTCACCAATTGGGTCTGGAGTTCTTCATGAATTTTTTCTCCTTCCTGAAATGCAGACACAGTTATATATCTTTGACTTCAAGAATCTTCTTTGCAGCCAAGTCTCAAATTTCCATCACTCCTCTGAGATTAAAAAGAGCCAAGCACAAGAAGGCAGAAAAGCACAGGGTTTTTTATCTTTCCATACAGGAGGTGCTGTGATCTGCTTGATCAGGGCTATTTTGCACAGCCACCTCTTCAATAACATCCTTGCTGTGTTTGAATTAGCACTACCTCCTGAAAGCTCAAGAAATATGGTCTTAAGAATGTCTACCAGCAGTCCAGAATCAGGAGGAACAGAGCTGTCATCACCTGTAGCCTCAGTTTTATTATTGATATCATTCTGCTCTGATATCTTTCCAGGAGCAGGAGGTCTCCCACAGTTCTGTTGACTGTCTAATACTATTCCACTGTCCCATAACCACAGTCACATTTTATCTAGAGGGTTTAGTGGATCTATGCTACTGCTGTAGTAACATCAAGATTTATAGTACTTTTCAAGAACTCAGTTGACCTTGATTAATTTCATTATATCATGCTTTCCCTTCTGCACACACTACCACATCAGTGATGTACAGTGCTTTTCTGTCACCCCTATCTCCCTACCTGAGTTCTGCCTTGCTCTCAGTACTGTACTCCAACTTCCCACAATGTTGTAAATGCCTGGTTTCAGGTCCTGCACCAGAAGATTTGACTCCTGCACCTCACTGCATGGGCTCATTGCACAGTGTCCAAGCAATCAGCTCTTGCACCCCAACCTCTCTCAATTTCCTTGCAAGTGAAGTTGTTCCACTGCCTTTTGCTTACCTGGCCACCCATCTTGTGAATACAACTTTGTGTTTTCTCCTTGCTTTGCAGATTCCTATCTTAGCTATGTTGGCTTTTTCCTTCTTCTTCACTTATTCCATTTTGCATTTCCTACCTATTAACCTGGGTGAGATAGCTTGAGTCTGTTCCAGCCTGAACCTTGGCACTTTAATTCTCCATGTACAAAGGCAGTTCAGCCACTGAAGACAATTTTCCTCCTGTGAAAGCTTTCCAGTAATTTAATGTGCCAAAACCATCCTTTCCAGCTCTGTCCTTGAGCTATTTGTTGGTTTTGTAAGCTTGAAAAGCTTTCACCTTTTCTTGCTAGGAACTCTGAGACTTAAACTGTAGATCACTTAAGCCTTCACCTCTTTGGCAGACAAAAGAAGTAACTTCACAAAAAACATCACTGGATGATTTCCCCTCCCAGTCTTCTCTTGTGGCGTAAAGACATCTAAAAATGGTTGTACGTGGAATTTTCACCAGAGCAACAAATACAAACAAGATTCAAAGAAAAAGTGAAAATTAAAACCAATCTCTGTCATTCTTAAAAGTATGTTTTTCTGTATTGGTGAAGCTTTGTACATGCAATCCTACCTAGCTGCTTTGTATTACTGAAAACTTCCCATCTGACTTACTACATCAAAGTTGTTCCCTTGCATAGATGTTAATGCGAAATATACTCTTAAAATGGTTAAGAGTATAATAATGCTTCATTAAATATATATTTGGAAATGAGGAGGTTGCTCTAAATGAGAATATATTGACAAATATTTAAGATAGAATCAATACAGTCAGTCTTTCTAAGTTTCATATTAAGCAATAAAACTATTAAATGAACAGTCTGTAGTACAGTTTCTTACACAGCCTTTCCAAGAGTCAGCACTTAGTGTCTTCTTTGATACACATACATTAATTTAATATGTATGCTTTGCCTAAGAACATGAATAAGTCATTCCTTTTAATGTTTGCATTTGCATGTTTAATTTAAGTATGGGAATCAGTGGAAATGCACTTAAATGCTTATGCTAGTTTATCCACTTTGTTTTGAAAATTATTGTGTGCAGCATGGGTGAGAAAGAAGTAATCTAAGTAGAAGCAGAGTTGATGGGAAAGTAGGTTATAATTTACTGACATGTCTGTGTAGTGGGCATGTGGTCAAACCTGCAGGGAAATCAATATTATCTAAGGCATTAGGATGGGATTTAAAAAGAATATCAACGTGATCAGGACTAGTTTCTGTAAAAATGTAAGTTAATTGATAAATTTCCAAAATTAAATAATTCCTGCCCCTACTCTGCTATAAGGACTATCCTTCCTGCTTCCACCCAAGTTCCCAGAAATATTTGTAGAGGCAGAACTGAGGGTTTCATGACCATCCATGAGCTTTTTGACTTTCAATTACAAGATTGTGATTATTTTTCCGTAATTCTCTGGAAGTGCCCACTTCACAAGAACTTCAGGATTTCTTTAAAAACTACTTGAAGAAGCCCTAGAACTTTTGTAGAAATTCCTGTAGCACATAATTCCTGTATAGAATTTCCTCTAGAAATTTTTGGGGTTGGTATTTTTGAACAAGGCTCTTATAACAGATTCTATTAGGAGAAGGATATCACTTCTGATCAAATTATAAAACATAATCAGAAACTGTAAGGAGGACCTATCTTCTTTTTGTAGCAACAGGGAAGGTTTTTGGATGGGCAGATGATGGGAAAAAGAAGGGAGGGGTTGCTATTAGTTCTGTTACAGTGCCCCAGGGACGTTTTAATGCACTTCTCCCAAAGAGTTTCAGAGAGCTCTTATGAAAGAGGTGATGCTGCCCTGTGCAGGTGCCCATCTCTCACATGGAAGTCTCTTAGAAAACGTGGTCTGACAAAGAGGGGATTCATGTTCCATGGATTCCTGAGAAGCACTGAGCCCAGTAAAGCACCTTGTGGTTATGTCCTTTAGAGGGGAAGAAATGGGTCTCAAAGGAAAGCAAGAAAGCAAGAAAGCAAGAAAGCAAGAAAGCAAGAAAGATGTACCCACTGCCTCCAACTCCTTTTCAGTAGAAGCTTTCAGTGACAGGGATGCCCCGTGACAGTCCACTCCTCCTTTGCCCTTGTGGAAGCTGGAGCTCACCATGCAGACCCCAGCCCTGCTGCCCTGCCTCTTTCCTCTGTAGCTGGAGACATCTTTGGTTTTGGTTGCTCCCTTCTCCCCCTCCTCACCCTAGGGGACCTGGGCTTGCTCTTCACTTTGTATCCCCCACCATCCTCCTCCATGCTCTCTCTTCCTACTTGGAATCAAGGTCCCCCTGAGTGCTCCCTGCCCAGCTCCTCTGCCTCTCATTTCCTCAAAATTTCTGTCCAAAATGAGACCTTTATCAGCTACCCTCAGTTTGCAGGAAGTCAACTTCTTGCCCCAGAATAAAACTATTGGTGAATTCTTGTGTTTGGATTTCTCGTTTTTGGACCGTGGATAGGGGCTGCAGGATCCAGCCTGAAAATTCTTGTTGGGTCCAAGGAGGATCCATCAGAATCTGTCTATGTTGTTCATTGCTTTTATCTACTTTGCAAATAAATGCAGCCATAGATCTGACATTCCCGGGCCTGCATCCCTGGAAGCCTTTTCTATTCAGAAATACTCTGTTCTTCAGCAAGCAGACAGAGAAACCACCAGAGGGTAACTTCTTGCCTGACCCAAAGAGTGATGGATAACAGGGAAGGGACAAAGCTGGGGAAGACTAGAGGGTGTTGCAATTACTCAGTTTTAGCCTGTGTACTTCCAGAAGATTTTACACATTTGTTTCATACCTGTTTGACAGTTATCATGGTCTCACATTTTGTAGACATCCCTGAAGAGTGAATGTTGAGCAGAGGTGCACATGCCACACAGGAAAAGACTTTCTTTGGATCTTCTGTCTGTCTTGTTTAATCAAGGAGTTCAGTGATGTAGAACTAGTTGTGTATAACCAAAATTGTGCGTCTTCAGGTTTTATTAAGTCTTTCCTCTTTTTTTGAAACAAAACAGTCCAAAAATCTTATGTGTTCCCTATCACATTTAAAAGCGTAGCACAATTTCCTCATGAATTTGAGAAAACCAATAAAAGTTTTGGGGTGTTTTGTTCTTCTGGACATATGATCCCAATTATTGAAAAGCAAAGGATGATTACTGCATAACATTGAACTTCTTCTTCTTTTTGAAGTGAATGCTCCTGCCCTTGCACTAATTAAATTTGATTTGCTGAAAGAAGAAATTTTCTACAAAGGCAGTTGCAGAATTCTACCTCATCTGCTGCAGAAGAACTCAGTCTCAGTCTTGTCTTCCTTTTTTCCTCATATATAAACATACAAAAATATGATATCAACTGGAGACCAAACAGTAAAATGATGAATCACAATTTCGTGACGTACTTTCCATAAGGTACAAAATGCCTGGAACATAAACCAATCTAAAGTGAGAAGCTGAAGTTCATGTTTTACAGCACTGTAAGGCATCATTGTAAATGCAACTGGTATTAGGGACAAAGTGAGCACCACATACAAACAAGTTCCTGTCAGCTGAGGAGGAGCTGCTTTCACATATGGCAGAACTGCTCTGCCCTCCTGCTGGTACCTCTCAGGGTTCTGGTTATCTGCAATCCAGCTGCAGGTCCCCCCAAAATGCCAAGAAATTATGTGGAGCAGCTCTATGCCTCCTGTGGAGGGACTCCTTTCCCTCTTGGACCTGCCAATCTTCTCAAGTCTGTATGTGCTTCAGCAGCTGCTCAACACAACCAAGTATCAGGTGTTTCACACTCCACCTCAGGACTCGGTTACTGCTCAAAACTCCACTTGTGTTACACAGTGAGAAATCTGTCACTGGTGAGCAGGGACTGAACTCCTGTCACTCGCCTGTAAGTGCATCCAGGTGTCTGCAGCCCCTCCTGGACTGCTTTACCTTCCGGCAGTATGGAAAGAGCAATTTCTCACCTCCAATTCTACATGCTCTGACATGCAAAAGTCATCCAGAGCATTGGCACCTACCAGCTCTGGTGAGAGCATTTCCCGTATTTTTCACCTTGTGGAGGGAGATTCCTGCCCTTGTGCTGATGTGTTTTATGATGGGGTGAATGCTCCCTCTGGAGGTGCTCATCTCTGCAGCGTGCACAGAGGCAGCCCGGGCCATGCACACTCTGCTGCAGGCAGAAGCCAACAGAAATTCCCAGAAATTCTCTAAGCCGGGAGGATGATCAGGAGAGGAGGGAAAAGGCTGAGGTTTCTAAACCTGCTGGCCACTTTCAGTCACAAAAAAGTACAATGATGAGACCTCAAAGGTGTACAAGTCCCTGCTCATACTTTGGCACAGGAGGACTCACAGGAGACATTGGAGGTGGTCACAACAGAGGGGGTTGCTGAGAGTAGAGGCCCACAGCTGTGTGAAGCTGTGTGGAGTGGGGTTTCACCTGCTTTCAAAGATGCTGATGACCCATGTGATCTTCAGCCCAGCCAAGCACAGGTGTATCATTCCATCTGCCCAGCAGCCTCTGTGCTGGATACAGCTCACTGCAGCACATCCCTCCTCATTTTGACATGAATTTACTCGTCTTGCTACAGGCACACAGAACAATTCAGTCCCAGGTGTAGGGAAAATCAGCCCTGTTGATTTTTGCACCTCTGGAAGGGAAAAGCTTGGCGGAAAAGTGAAGCTAAATTTGGCACAATGTTAATGTGGGACAGAAAGATCATAAGCTCATTGGGCATGTCTGTGTCTGTACTTCTGTGGCCAGACACTTCATAACCAAAAAAGTTTATGTCATGCTGAGCAGATTTGAAAGAGAAACTTACCCTAACAAACCCAGCATTTAAAGATGGAGTGGAATAAATAAGATGAAAGTGTGTTTCTAACCACTACAGCTCTGTTGTGGTTTACAAAATTAGCCTAAAGCACTTTCCAAAATAATTTTCAACACTCCTGAACACTTGCAAATCATTTGTTTTCTTTGGCTTGGGATTGTTTGGGGTTTTTAATTTAGAGGGAAAAAATGCATCTTTTCTTCTGGATTTTCTGAAATATAAAAACAAGAGGTACTATATATCTGTCTGCTTCATAGTGCAGGGTACTGTGGGCTACAGGCCTCCTTCTTCCTAAATGCTGCCTCTTCTTTCACTGAGGGGTGGTGGAGACCAGCTAGTCCTGCTGGTCATCCTGACACTGTTCAGGTCATTCAAAGATGCTGTGGCAGCATCTAGTGCAATAGGAAGTAAAATCGTGGCTATTTACAAGGTAAATTCTCTACTGGTAGAGAAGAAAGATAAAACCTGTGTAAAACTGCCTTTGGTTGCTGTTAGTCACTGTGGTGGTTGTGATTTCACAGGAAAAATGGTAAATTATTTTTGGTTACACTTATCACAAGTTTGTCAGCTTTCTGATTATTTGCACCAGCCTTTCCCTAACCTGTACTCATTTTAGCTGTGTGTTCAGCCATCAGTTGTCACCCACAGTGCCTCAATAGTGCTCAGTCTGACAGACAGCAGGACAGAGCTCCTAATTAAACCTGGAAACCATTAGATCTGTAAAAGGATTCATTGTAAGTATTCTAGTGACCAAATTGGTCCTCTTCAACTACCATCATCAAGTGTATTTGATCATTTTTGTTATGTATGTAGGTACTATTGGTTATTATTGTAATATAATTAATATTATTGTATTTATGTTATATATTTGCTCCTTTGGGGGAATTGAAAATGTCTGTGTTAAAGATGCATCAAAGCAGGCAACTGTGCCAGGGGCAAACAGCAACCTCAAAGTCTCTGCAAATGGATCCAAGGAAATCAGAGCTCCTGCAGCATGCATCCCATCCCCTCATACAACTGCTCTGCCACCACCCCACACAAAGCAGCCTCAGACAGTCACTGACCAAGGGAGCAACGTGAGAAACCTCTTGGTCAGAGGTTCCTTTGAAGCTGAAAACTCTGGGCCTTTTTTTCACATCTGGCCAGTTCATGTTTGTCCCAAAAGTGGAAGGGAAAAAAGTATCAGTCGCTTTTGGGATGGGGGATTTGGGCAGAGGGGCATTAAGGCTGGTTTTAGCCTGGGTTTTATTCTTGACATGGAGATGTCTGGATGCTCAGTGTTGGTTTGCAGGCAGACCAGCCTCATCCAGGATGTCCCCATGGCTCCTCCACATGGGCTGCTACCCCTGTGCTTGTGGTTCACAGCAGCTGCTCTTAGTTTTTTGCTATTCCCAGCATAAGGATATTTATCAGGAGATAAGGTGGTCTTTTTATAGTCAGACCTGGAGTTTCCATGGTGAAATTAGCCAACAGGAGTTTCCTTTGCAAAGCAGTGCATATCCTTTACTGGCAAAAACATGTTACTCCCTCAGTTGTGAGGAAGTGTCATTGTCCAAAGTCTATTCTGGTGTTTAAGGGCTCTGTATCCTCAAAGAAATATTTTTAACCTGAAAGAAATATTTATACTGTCCAGTGAGAGCAGTTCACTGGGTTATTCTTAGTTCTGCTTCTGTGTCTGCTTTATCTGTGCATCGTTTTTTTCCCTACTGATCTTTTTTTACAAATAGAAAATGAAAGCAAAGGCAATAGTTTAAAGTAATTCTGGGAATTAATTCACTGACAGGGCCAAAGTAAACCCAGGGATTAATTTGATTTCCCGCAGTCAGTGTGTATCCTAACCAACAGGAGTTATTTTGATACAATATTTTCTAAAAATTTTTGAAGCCTTTGAAGATGCCCAGAGCCAGCATGTTGGCTGGATCAGCTCTTAGTACCAGACATTAGCAGAAAACCACCTCTCGTCCTTCTGATATTCAATGTGCTGGGCTAGAAAATAAAAAGTCATTTTATTTTAAACTAGGCACCTTGAAGAAGGAATTAATAAAGCGCTGATTATGAAACCATATGCAAAAGTTCTGTTGTTGGCACAGAGTTCCATTCATGGGCTAGCCCTGACCTCACCCGTGGTGGATGAGGACCAGCTCCACAGAAACCCACAGGATTGTGACCCTGTGGGCCTGGTGTGCGACCACAGTCACAACCAAAAGGCAGCAGGGGATTATGCATGTGATAAGTTAAAGGAATTTGGGGTTTTTCCCCTTAGGCCTGGTTATCCTAATAGCTGGGCATTTTGCTGATGCTGAGTGTCTAAGGCCATGCTTTTTTCCCTGCCTGCTGAAGTCAGCATGACCAACTGCCTGTATTTCAGTGTTTTGCAGAACAAGGGCCTTACAGTGCTTATCTGCTCCAGCATCCTTGTCTTTCTTTCCTTGATGCTACCCCAAGGGAGTGAAGTGACTGTGATGGATGTGTTTTACATTGCTAACAGTCAGTTAGAACTACCTGCTCCCCCCTGATGGAACAGCTCTGATTCTGCTGCAGAATAATGAGAATTAATGACTCATTCACTAATTACACTTTTGTTGTATAGTTTTGTGCTTATTTGCTGCAGGAGCTGAGCACCCTTGACTTTCTGATGGCAAGGCATGAAGCACCCTTGAAAATCAGGGTACTGGATGATGTATAAGCACGGGCTTGAAAACATGCTGGAGCTGTGACATGTGGATCTCATCTGCATTGCTGAGGTCACCAGGGCAGATCTGCCTTCTACAAAGGGAGGGTTGCTTCAGGCAGTTCAGAAATTCCCCTCTAAATACATTTATGGTTGTGAAAAAAAATTTCAGGGCAAAGTAGTTCTTTGAAGCATTTATTTAAACATAAATATGAAGAGAAAATGTAGATAAAATAATTCAGATTGGAAAATTCCAAACATTCTGTTAAAAATGTATGGGTAATAAATTTTATATCTTATTCTTCTAAAATAAGAAATTCATCAAAACAAAAAGGCATGTGCTACAGAATATGATCTTGAGTTTTTAGGTCTACATTATTCAAAAATTTTGGGCTAAAAAGCATCAAACACCAGCTTCTCATAACCCAACAGATCTGTAGGGGCATGGACATGCTTCGAGAAAGAGAGATGCTGCAAAACTCCCCCTGGCAAGCTTTGGAAATAGACTCAAACTTTATCTAATACTGCAAACTCATGCACATAATCCAAATCAGGATGCTGGATTTTAAGTCTGTTTTAACTCTGAGGCCTAATCTCCTGCTTCCCATGTGCAGTATTAATGATGGTATGGAGCAGTGGGATGTGACTTTATGCAGTGTGTGACTTCAGGGTCATCTTGCTTCCAGAAGACAAAACTATCATTAGTGGCAGGTCGTTCCAAATCAATGCCATATAGAAACCTTTATGATGTTGTGCATTTTGCTTATTTTTTGTCAGCCTTACACATATTTGAGTGTCTGTGACATGTAAGGGCATGAAGAGGATAGGCATGGGGTCAGAGTGTGCCAGCAGCAGCGCTCCCAGCCCTCCTCTGCCCCTCACTTTCTGTGGCCTGCAGTAACTCATTCAACCTCACTGTTTCAGCTTCTTCAGGATAATTATGCTGAGCCCACAGGGGTGTTGAAACATTAATTAGCTAAGGTTTGTAGAGACCTTTGAAGATGTCAAGCACTGTAAATGCTGCTTGTTATGGAGGTATATTATTGCACACTGTATGCACAGCAGGATTAGGGACTATTTGATATTGTGCAATTGGAGAGGAAAAAGAAACCAGGAACATCCTCAGGGAGCCTGAGCAGTGTGTATTTCTAAGCACAGTTCTTTGCCCATCTCAATGTTATATTCCATTTAAATACCTTTCTCAGGGCCCTGATGATTTGCTGTGAAGTTATCAGATATCCATATGCAAACTTCTAAGAAAAGGTATAATTAGGAATTTAATATTTCTATTAGCTTTATGGCTTCACAACTACTGTGGCCACAGCTGCTAAAACAATAGTAACATTCAGCCAAAATCTGTTAGTTTTAACTTTCAGCTGTATTAGTTTCTTAATCCAGATGTCTGTGTGGCCACACAGGTGCTAGTCTCTGGATGAAATAGAGATACACCCCAGAGGGGCTCAGGACTCAGTGCAGGGTTTGGAATTTCAATATACTTATCCTCACAGTATCTTTGGGATAAAAAAAAAAAAAAGTTATCATTAACCAAATGAGTTTGCTCACAAAGTACCACCACTATGGACAAAACTTGCAGAAAATGGGTTTGGTGGCTTCAGTCTGTTCGAAAGTCACCTGGCTCCTTCAGTAGTGATAGCAACGTGCAATTTCCTTTCTCTCTGATCAGCATAATTTTGAAATCCATTTAACTCTCCCTCTCTTCCTTCTGGCTATCAGGCAAACTGAGCCTAAGCACTACAGTCTCTTTCTGGATACATAAATTCTCTTCCCCCTCAATGATTTCACCTTTCACTGTTTTTCTAACACCATTTAGAGATGAAGCAGGAGAGACCAAAAAGGATTTCCCAAAATGTGCACAGTTTTCCATGGAATACCTCAGTCTTCTTTCACACTGTGTATGAAAGAGGTTAACTCATTGGTTATCATTGTGAAACATTGTTTTCAGTATTTGTGAATTATTATTTATGATTATGAATCATACCATATTATAAATATTTGTTAGCAATTTATTTATGAAATAAATAAAGAAACAGAGTAAATGCAAATTGTCTCAAGTTATTATAAATTTTGTATCTGTCATTCTAGTAGAGATAAAACTTGAAGATTTTCTATCCCCTGCATTGTGATGTCCTTGTTTGTACAGTGCCCAATGTGATGTCAGCCCACTGTTACTGAGCTCCTCCCAGGACCCTCCACACTAATCCTCTCACGCTGCAGGCTAAGGGCAATAGGGCCAGTGTCCTTCAGAGAGCTGTGGGGCATCTGCCTTCACTCATACCTCACTGAGAACCATTCCTTCCATAGGATTGTTATGTGCACCACTTGGATAAATTGCATTTTTAAATTAGTTGTGATTCCTCCTCTCTGTTTCCTCTCCTTGGCTTGTGGAACAACTCACTTTGTGTTCTTCTGCTGCATCAAGAATACTTTTAGCACCTAAAAGCTAAGCTAGAGATGACTGATATAGCAGCACAGTGGCTGGTTTTCCCTCTGGGCAGTTTCCCCTTGCCAGAAGAGTGGCCCCAAATGGGGAAGCTCTCACAGATGACAGAGTTACCCTGTTCCACCTTCTCATCCCTGGTATGTCTGACTGGAACACATTTCAACAAAGCAGTAGGTTCAAGGCTGGATTTTGCTGGCCATCTCTGCCAGCTCTGAGGATCCACTCACTCAAACCAGCTAAAAAGCAGAAACCATGACCTCATTACAAATAAGGCTGTGAAAGATGACACAGTAATAAAGAGGGGGAAGATGCTGTTCTTGAATGAAGATGTTTTTCTGTGCCAAAACTCTGTGTGCTAATAACTTTTCCTGCCCATTCAGCCTTTTCTCCTTCTCTTTGTTTTTTTGCACAGGGTGGTGCCCAAACTTGAAAAGACTGGATGGGTCAGACAGGCTGCCTTGCCAGTGAGAAGAATACTATTCACAGGTGAAACCAGTTAACAAATTTGAAATACCCCAATTTGCTGGTGCACTGCAAACCACAGGTGCCACATATGAGGATGCCCATGATCTCCAGCCTAGAGCCCATGCTCTGTGAGAAGGGGCCAGTGCACATTCACCCTCAAGACACAATTCAATTACAAACTAGTTCAGTGCATCCACAGTCTAACTCCCTAAGAATCAGAGAGAAAAAGATACATGAGTGTTGAGAGTGTCATTTTGCTTATCCCAATTACTCCCCTCTTCCTTCTTTGTGGCTCTCAGAGCTGTTTTGTTAAGATGAATCCTTCCTGTTTGTCTCCAGAGGAGTCAGGATGCACAAATAAATAAGTGACTATGATAAAGCACAGATATAACAGACTGCCTTGCAGCACCCTGCCTCTCTTCCTTCCAGGGCTGGATTTTTCTCTAGAAGAGTTTCAGCAGGTACAGTGAAGGTGTGTTTTGTTCTGGCACTGCCTGCTGTATGAGGAAACCTTAGGAGTACCCCCCTACACTTTTTTGCTATGGAAGGACCTGCACCATGGTGATTGTATGGAATGGAGATGGAAAGTTCTTGTCACATGTTTCACTGAAGTGAAAAAAATTTGTTCTTTCTGCCTCTCCCCCACCTTCCTCAAGTCACTTAAAAGGGGAAAACAAAATAACCAAGCTCAAGCCAAAGGAAAGAAGAAGAGGTTTTATTTGGAAAAGCATTTGCTGTGCTTCAGTGTTCTCTTCTCTCCTTGCTCTTGCCCTGTTAGCTGAAAGCTTGCCAGCTTTTTCCTGATCTGAGCCAATGAGCTGGATGTGTGCTGGGTTACCTGACAGAGTCAGTGGTGTGGCCAGTGCCTCTCAGTCACTGTGTTTCTTGAAGCTACAGAAAAGCAGCAACAGCATTTCCACTCCCTGCAGGAAGCTGAGTGCTCAAAAGTCAGGGCTGGTAGAGGACTACGAGTAGCAAAGTGTGGAGGATAGTTTCAGCAGGAAAACAAATTATTTGAATGTGTGTAGGCCTAAATTAAGGTTTTAAGATAAGCTGATGAGATTGTTATGGTGATGAATTATTTAAAATTTGCATATAAACATTCCTGCATATAAACAATAACACTTTATGCATTCAAATATGTGACTTCTAGATTTAGATACTGTGTACTATGTAGGTTTCTTGAAAATTTTCACTGAAAACAAAAATCAGGCTTATAGGGTGCTACCCTTTCTTCAATACCCTCT
Source organism: Promerops cafer (assembly GCA_013398275.1). Lineage (NCBI taxonomy): Eukaryota > Metazoa > Chordata > Aves > Passeriformes > Nectariniidae > Promerops > Promerops cafer. The sequence goes on from VZSE01007029.1 coordinate 3,128,131, forward strand.
GCTATTTGGATGAGCATCCACCTACACTTCTAAGTTATCTGGAGAAATGTAACTCATCACCAGTTTTTGTGAGCAGGGAAGATCACAAAGCCACAACCTCTTAGAAATTACAAGATGTGCTGCAACGAGTTGAAACCTGTGGGAAAGCAATTTATAACCAGCAGATTTGATGAAGACAGCTTGTACCTGATGAGGTGATGAGGGGCCACAGATGGGTTACCTTGCAGGAAGGTCAACCCACAGGTCAAGGGAGGTGATTCTCCCCCTCTGCTCCACTCTTGCAAGACCCCACCTGGCATACTGCATCCAGCTCTGGGATCCCCAACAAAAGAGGGACACCAAGCTGTTGGAGGGAGTCCAGAGGAGGCCATAAGGATGCTCTGAGGGCCAGAGAACCTCTTGTATGAAGACAGGGTAAAGAGTTGGGGCTGTCCAGCCAGGGGAACAGAAGGCTCCAGAGTGATATTCCATTACCAAAAGGAGGGCTACAGAAAATTTAGAGGGACTGTTTACAAGGGCATACAAGAGATAGGATGAGGGGGAATGCCTTTAAACTGAAAGAGGGTAGATTTAGGTTAGACATTAGGAAGAAATTCTTCACTGTGAGGATGGTGAGGCACTGCAGGAGTTCCCCAGAGAAGCTGTGGATGCCTCACCCCTGTAAGTGTTCAAGGCCAGACTAGTGGGGCTCTGAGCAACCTGGTCTTGTGGAAGGTGTCCCTGCCTAGGGCAAGAGGATTGGAACTGGATGATCTTTAAGGTCCCTTCAAACCCAAACCATTCTGCAATTCTAGGAACTCTTCTTCCTCAATGACGGCCGAAGCAGATCGTACACCAGGCACAGACATGCATCTCAGAGAGGCCAGTGGCATTAAACCTTCCTGAAGCCATGGCAGCTGTCCCCTTGTTAGACAGACTGTTGGGGAGGTTTGGACTAGACAGAAGGAAACCTCTTTTTCCAGGAGGGTAGCACAGAGCTGGGACAGGTATCTGTCAGGGAGAAGTCTGTCCATGGAGGTTTCTAGATCAGGCAGGGAAGGTGATGGGTGACTTGCTTTGCTGTTTTAAGTAGCGTCATGGAGTAGACACACAACACAGACACAGACACAGACACACACACACACACACTCTGCAACTAACCCACCTTTCCACGAGACACTAATTGTGCAAAATCACAGAGTTTAGGGAACGTCTTTAGGAAATCCTACATCAGTCCAAACAAAGTTTTCTTGAAGCAGCTGCAGAAACTAAAGTTTGAGGCTTAACCCCAAATCACCAGGTCAACTCACAGAAGCAGACACCCTTAGATGGCTTTTCAGCCAGCATATCTGACTTTAGAGGAGAAAAGACAAGCAGGTGCCACAAAGTGGCAGATGGGTCTTGGTCTAGAGACATCTCACAACCCTTTCTTAAGGAAGAAGAAATGGTAGTCAACATGGGAGACCATCTCTCCAGTGTCCCTTGGCTCTACATCTCCACTCAAAATTCAGTCACCGCTGCAGCATCATAATTTCCTAACCAAAATAATTGTTTTGTAATTTTCAAAGCAGATGGCATTTTCCTTGGAACAGGACCTGATTTCTTTACATGAAGGATCAGATAATCAAAATTGTGCCTGGACAGCCCTTACAGAACACAAGAGCCATACTCAGGGCTTGTCCATGTGCCGAGGTTGGACCATTTCTCTACTGAGCAAATAAATCAAAGCAATGCTGAAAGGCTCGTGAGCAGCCAAACACAAACTCTGAAAGGGTGTGAAATTAGTACCTATGTGTGGGAAGAGAGAAGCCATCATCTTAATTCACCTCTTAATCTTCTAAATTATTTTGTTCCCTTTCTGTTTTCGCCCTCTCTTCCATTTCGGCAGTCTTAAACATCATTTACCCTCTGAATACTATTTGTCTGTCTTCACCTCACAGAAGGTGAAATTCCTGCTGAATTCTTCATACAAAGAAAATACTCTTGAGCCTAATGCTGAAAGTTGCTGAACATCTTTCCAATGCTGCAAAGCCTCAGCTTCATTTACTTCAAGATAAGTGGCTGACACACGGCACATCGTAGGATGTTCTCCTGCTGGGTCTAAGCAAAGAAGAGCTCAGGTAATTATTAAAATCTTAATTTTAGCTGTCAGTAATAATTTCACTTCTGCCTGTCAAAGAGGGTTGGACCCCACGCTGGAGCAGGGGAAGAGTGAGGAGTCCTCCCCCTGAGGAACAAGGAGTAGCAGAGACAAGGTGTGATGAACTAACTGTGGCCCCCATTCCCCATCCCCCTGCAGCACTGGGGGGAGAATGGGAAGGAATTAGGGAGTAAAGCTGAGACCAGAAAGAAGGGTGGGGGCTGGAGGGGAAGGTTTTTTAGGATCTGCTTTCATTTCTTGTTACTCTACTCTGATTTGATTGATAGTAAATTAAACTAATAATATCCCTTCATGGAGTCTCTTTTGCCCATGATGGTCATTAGCAAGTGATTTCTCCCTGCCCATGACTCGTGAGACTTTTGTTTTCTTTTTGCCCCCCTGCCCAGCTGAGGAGGGCAGTGATAGAGGTGCTTTGGTGGACACCTGGCATCCAGCTGGGATCAACCTGCCTCATGCAGTCTACATTTGGTCCTCAAAGCCTTTCCCTGTCCTTCCTGTGCACCTTCTCTTTGTGGTCTTCTCCTTTCAAAATCTGTGTAGCTGGCCACTGCAGAACAAGAAGGGATCTATGTATTTGATATTCAGGAGCAAGCAGTCCAACAGCCATTGCCTCTTGGGGATCCAGAGCTTTCCACAGCAATGGCCAAGGCAGTGTGGGGAAGCACAGAGATTCCATATTGGACACCCTCAGGAACACCAATTACTGGATGCTTGTGCCGACAGGTCCCATTGCCTTCTGGAAGAGAATGGCAGCAATTTGATAGCTGCCCCAAGTGCAGAGATCATGAAAGGCATTTTAAAATCATCTCATCTGTTTTAAAAAATTTAGATATGTCCTGTCCTTTTACAACTAATTTATTTCATTTTGATCAGACCTTCAACTTTGTTTTAAAGATAATGCCCTGAATTTGTGAAGCACATCATCTTGGCAATTACTTATTGCTACAAAGCCCCTATTTCTGTAAGAAAATATTTTTATTATTTTAAAATCTGAATTACATTTCAACCACACAGATAGTTGTCTCTGCTGGTGTAGTTACATGGGTTTGTGTCTTTTTTTAACTGAGATAATTTCACTAATACCTGTGATCCAACATTACAGCACAGCCCAGAGGTGGTTGCATCAGTGGGGAAATACCTGTGCTATGGGAGTAGTGGGCCAGGCAAGTGGTGACAACTCTGCACACCAGCTTGGCCACTACCAAAATGTTTATGCAGCCACACAGTGATTTCAGTAAGAGGATAGACTGATTGATATATTCTCTATACTCTTATGATTGCCTTGCACTGAAGCAAATATTAATATAAATATATGTACTACTTAGAGATCCATGACTGTGTTGTTTGATAAAATAGAAGATATTGTGGTTTTTACTTCTATTAAAATATTCAATTCAAGCAGCAGAAGCACCAGTTATGGGGGGACTGTTTCTTCCTAATATCCCCCTGCCTGAGTCATGAGCCTCCATGCACTGGTAAAGAATCCCATAAAACTCTGCATGAAGCAGTTTTCAGTTTCACAGAAATATATCAGTCTAGAATTCTACAGTGCATAGTCTAATGTCTTATTATTATTTACATTTTTATAGCACACATGTACAGATAATATGCATTGAGGTATTCAGGGCAAATAATATGCTTTAAAATCGTAGTAAAAAACCTGCCACAAAATAGTCTGCACATACTACCTAGGCATTCAAAGCTTAATTATATTCTTATTCAGTTTTGATTTACATTTAAATTACAAATTACATTTTGCTAACATTAATTTACAATGCTACTTAAAAAATACATATTCTATGGTACATGAATAATAATTCAAAGCAGTCAGGTCTCGTTGGATTGCTATGATCTCCTGATAGCAGGGGGTGAATAATAATATTTCTAGAAAGTTGTCTCCATTAGAATATGGCATTTCTCAATGTATACGCCTTGCACATTTGAATTCAGCCAGCCATCCGTGGTGCAAACAGTTGCCATAGGATTTATGGGATGACCTGCCTGCACATGCATTTTTTAGAAGACTTTGGCATAGCTACATGGAAAAATGCTCTAAACTAGTATACACTTGTTACTGGGCCAGAGCAAGGAGCTTTATATCAATCACTTTACTCTGTGACACTGTTAAATATCAAGAACGGAGTAGGATGTATGGACATCAGTATGTGGCTGGGAGGTTTTCAAGGAAGCCTCAGAAGTAAACAGGAGAGTTCATCTGGGCCCCACAGCAGGAGGATCTCTCATTTTTTTTCCCAGGGGGAACCTTTTGCTGCCATGGAGCTGTCTCAAGTGTTTGCACCCTTCCACAAACAGCTGATGTTCTCCTGTTAACTTCAGGCATGTGTTTATGGTGCTCATAAAGCACATTTTGCTCTGATGGATAATTTCCATAAATCTCAGAGAAAATGAGTTTTTAAATGGACTTTAATTAATCCCATTCCAGTGCAATGACAAGTATCTTCCTTTGGGTAAAACCCTGAAACTTAATATTTGCTTCTTATTGAGAATTCCTTTGGTGTAATTATTTGCTGCTACTGCTGTGCTACCCCCAGAAAAGGCCAGCTCTGGATTTATATTGCATGTAGCCAGGACTGATCTCATTATTTCACCTGCAGACCATGTCCTGTAGCTCACAACAATCAGCATGGCTTAAGTCACTTAGGATGAGAGTTAGACAGGGTTGTGCAGCATTAAATTCCATTTTAAACTGAAGTTTAAAAAAACTTCAGTCTTGAGATTCAGAAACATCGAAGACACATTCTCAGTTTAAAAATCCATGTTTTTCTGTAAGGGAGAATGGAAAGGGGTTGTGAACACAAACACACAAAATAAAGCAGAAACATAGTCACTATCACTCACAAACAGTGACGACTAATGACTAATAGCCATGACTGTTCATAAAGTTGAATACATCTTCAATTTCCCCTGGAAAACTTCTTAGGAGCATGAGTAATATTATTTGACATTTATTTTCCAAGGAAGCCTCTTGTTGGGGTTGGGAAAGAAGTTGCCCTGTAAATGCTGTAACAAATTCACCTGGATTGTATCACACACAGGTGGTTACATTTCAGCTCTCCAGGAGAATTTGCTGTAGAAAGGACTTATTCACAATGGCTACTTAAAAAATGGTGAGCAAAATGGTCAAAACAGAGGGCCTAGCTACTTTAAAAATCCTCTTCCATCACAATGCAACTGATGGAGAAAAATAAACGTTAGCAGATTTACAGAGATACACTATCTTTAATAACACATCTGGGAGGAATTTTGCTGAGAAAATGGCTCCAAAGTAAAGTGAATGTGGCTGAAATGACGGGAAAGGAGACAGATTTAGGATTTACCTTCATTCTCAAAGATTTTTTTTCTTGTTACTCTTCAAGACAAGGACCTGCCAGCGAGGACACTCTGGCACACTGAAATCCATGTCCTTTGCGGGGCAGGAAGCAGCTCTGGGAGGGGGCCAAACACATCATTTCAGTCTCACTATTGCAAAGTTGGTAAATCCTTTCCAACAAGAATGGTGTTGAGCAGCTAAAGGGTATGAATCTGGGCGCAAAAAAAGGAGCATAATTTTGCATATACAAGGAACTGGTAAAAAAATGTACTAAGTTTAAATTGCTTAAATCAAGAATCTATATAAATCTTCATTTTTCTATTAAGCAACCACTTTTCCAGTAAGAAATTATCAATTCTCTCTGCAAAATACATTATATTAGTCAATATGTGGAAGGACATGAATTAAATTCTCATGAGCACAATAAACTTTGTGGTTGTAGTTCTCAAAATATAATTACTTTTTAAAGCCATTTTCAGCTTCTTAAAGCCCTGCTACTAAAGGGCTAGTGTAGATAAATGATCAGCATCCCATGTTCCAGTATGGATGAAGAACTCCTTTTGGTCCCATTATGGTAGCTAACAATCCTTTATCTTTGGTCTTGCTGTTCAGGCCTGTGGGTTGGGAGGAGGAGCTGAGGTTGCTCATCTCTCCCTAATGCAGTGGTGCTAACGGTGGTAGAGTGCAACACGATACTGATGTGAAATTGGGGCAGCTTTGGATTGGTGTTGGCATTGTCACTGCTGATGGATGCCGATACTTCTCCACCTGGGAACGGGCAGCAAACAGCTCCCACCCTCCCTTCCTGCATCCCTGAGGAGCACAGGGGGAGCTCAGGGTCTGCTCTCGCTGCTCCACTTGGGTGCCTTCAGGTTGTCCTCCAGCTTGCCCCTCACGGGCAGGCACCAGCCCCTGGCTCTGTCCCTGGCTCCGGCCCAGTGTGAGCCCAGCACCCTTGGCCAGCCAGGCAGTGCCAGCACAGAGGTGCCCTCCTTCCTCCCTCCACACTGCAACAGTTGTCACCTTGTGTGAGTGCCATGAGGATTAACTACCATAACACCCCAAGCTGTCACAAGGGCCATACACACATTGATAAGAGGATCCATAAACATGAGTCTCTACACACTGCAGTTCAGGTGTGTCTTACAGGTCTGGACCTGGCAAAGTCTCTTCTTGCGTCTCAACCCAGCCAGGAACAAAGACAAGGCAGGATTTCTTCAGGTTTGGACACGTTGGGGGAAAACTAGAGCATCTCCTGAAGAGAGATGGTTCCACCATGTACCCAAACATCACCTGTCTGTGTGCTGTCCACCAAGCAAGACTCCTCCACTTCATGAGCTATGTCATTGTATTCACCTTTAATGATTTCCACCGTGTGAAGTTACCCTCTTTGGGTAGAGAGGAAAACTCTAGGTTGAATAATCGATTGTGTGTTTTCCCAGCCTGGGACTGTAGGGAAGAGGAGAGAGACCATCCCACCAACTGCCTCCCTGCTGGTATCTTCCTGTGGGTGTCTCCTAGTGGTGTGGGAGACCAAGAAGCAGCTCCTGGAGCCTTGATTAGCTCATGTGCTAAGATCTGCTGCAGTGGTGACTTCAATGAGGGATGCACATTCATTCTGAAAAGTAATTTTTATTCCTCCCACCAGTTGTGCTTTTATTTACTGTTTGATTTGTAGACATCTTCCCTGCTCTCTCCACTGTCACCTGGATGCTGTGCCTCCAGATGTGCTTTTTAAGACGTGTGGTTTTTAAGAACAAAAGAGAATTTGTAATGACCAAAACGCATCACATTTGATACCGCCTCCTTTGTTCACCTCCTGACTAGCCCATGGCATGGCTGCTATCCTGCAGTCCCTTTGGTCTCCGTCCTGCTCCCTTGGAGGTGCCTTTTTCGGGAGCACGCACCTGTCTCCAAAGCAACTAACCACTTTTGCTGGGAGTGAGGCTGCCGATGGCTGCCGCCCACACACGGTACCGCCCATCGCGGCTGTTCTCCATCGCCATAGAAACCATCCTCCCTCTGCGGTGCCGTCCTGGCTGACCTGCCATTTGCTTTCTCAATATGTACCGTTTATTCCCAGTGTGGATGCCTGTTTCTAATAACAGAAACACCTCCTAGGTTATCTCTCATGCCAGGGCTAAGTTACTTCTCTTTTATCAGTGTGCAAATGTGGAGGGGTTAGGTTTGGTTTTAGTTTTGTCAGTTCTAGCAACAAAAGTAAGTTTTTATCTTGCCATCACTTGCCTGAAAAATACTTGTTTCACGTTAGATTTTAACAGCTTAATCTCTCAGGTAGAGACAAGGAGCAGAGGTGACAGCTGGAGGTTGTATTGCTTTTTCTTTCTACCTCTCTAATTTTCTTCAAATCAAATTAGTTCTTGGAACAGGTTATTACTTTTAAAAGCCACTCAAGGTTTCCAGAAGTCTGAGAATGACCCCATTAACCACTCCAGAGTGCACTTCCCACCAGCATTGTGAGCAACATGGGTTTGGTTTGTCTGCTGGAGACCTGGAGGAGATCTGGCATGTGCCAGGACCCTTCCCTTACATCCAAACCCTGGGAAGACATCACATTTGGTCCAGACCCTCCCTACATGGAAAGCAAGAGAGGATGTGAGCAGATGAGAGCTTCTAGGATACTCACCTGGTTCCAAAATTTGGATGGTGAAAATGGAATCCCCTCTTTACCCTTGAAGGGCACCTACTTGGTATATAGCAACTTATGTGCAAAATACAGTGGCTGGAATTGCATGTCAGACATTGAAGTTGAATTTATGAAAGTTTGCCCCAGCTCTGTCATCTTTTTCTTTCTGCTATATTACTTGACAGACAGATGGGAAAATATAAGGAAACAGGGAAGCAGTATTGCTTACAGAGCCTTTTTAGTGTGCACTGCTTTCTCCCTAGGAAAGAATCTTTGCACCCTGATCACATCACCTCTCAATCTCTCTTTTTATCATAAACTAAACAGACTGAAGTGTTCACGAGTAAGGACTTTTTTCCAAGCCTTCAAATAATTTTACTGGCTCTTAACCTCTTCTGAATATTCAGGATCAATTTTAACCTTTCAGCCTGAGGGTCTCTGGGTTTAGATTTTCTTTCACATTCTGTCCCAGTTTGCTAATTCTCAGTCCAAAGGTTCCCACTTTTTCCATGTCATCTCTGTGATGAAGAGCTTCTTATAACAGTGGGTGAAAATACAGGGCATTGCTTTCCTCTGGAGTGACCATGCTGATCTTCACTCTTCCCCCAATGTGAATCAGTCCCCCAGGAGCTCTGTTTGCTGAGTGCTCTCCAGCGTGATTTGTGTTCACTTACTCCATCTCAACAGCCTCTGCTCCTTGAGGGAAGGATGCAAATCCTTGGCAGGAGGTTTCAGAAATCCTGTTCTGCCACTGCTGTGTTGAACCGTGTCCCACCCCACATGGAACAAAACTTTCTCATTTAAATACTGACACACATGAGTTTGTTATCCATTTTCTGCAGGCATTTTTCTATCATGCTGAAATGGTCACAGGAATGATGAACAAAATGGCAGGGATTCCAGCCAAACCCATGTCTGCCTTTAATTCCAACGGGTAGCCAGAGAAATGCTTGGCAGTATTGAACCAGCTCTATTTTTAATATTGTGTTTACATGTGTAATGACCATGTGCACATAATAGCTGTCCCCCTCCCTGCTCCACCCAGCTCTTTCCAGTATTGCTCACTATAGCTTCGAGCAGACATGCCTTATGGCCATTCTCAAACTGGTGATGCCATAATCCAGGGAAAGCACCTCAGCCATTACACATGCAAATGCACTTACTATCAAGAACATTATTTTAATAGATTTTTCACAGATAGCTTCTCCTGTTTGTCCCACTCACCATCCCAGAGACCCATTCAGACTGGGATGCAGGGAAGGGGAGACACCAAGAGGGAGGCAGGGATCCAGCAGGGGTGCATTTTACTGCTGCCAATGCTCCAGAAGACCATCACAGCTTGGAGCTTCACCGGAAAGAAAAAAAGGGCCGTCACCTGGCCACTTCTGGCAGGTGGCTTTTCTGTGAGATAAAACACCTGGAATCACAGCTGGGCTGGCCCAAACCCGAGCATAAGGGCTTCGAGTGCTTTAGTGCACCCTTGGTCAAAACCTGCCTTGATTTCTGGCTGCCCAGAGCAGCAGTCAGCTGTCAGCAGCAGTGGCCAGCTTATACAGCCAGCCTCCCCTTCCAGCTATTTCCAGCTCTGCAGCATCTTTTCAGACCTGCTCCTGCAGCGATCTTGTTGATGCAGCTTTCATCATGAACACAATATGAGCTCCCTTAGCAGCAGCAGAAAATTATATGTGAGTGCTGGTCAAAGCTGTGGGGACATGTGCAGTACAGAGCTTCCATGCAAAAGCACTGGAGCATGATGAAAAGGAGGATTTAGCATCACAGAGGACATCTGTAGCAACAACACTTTCGCACCCTGTACCTTCAAACTTTGCTGGGAACGTAATTCATTAAGCTGTGGTCAGTGCAGGAAATAATTTTTGGACATATTAATAGAAGCAATCAATTACTGTGCTTGCTTCTTTATGAGTTCTCCTCAGATTCAGGCAAATAGAGCAGCCACTTGGCTCCCCATGGCAGCAAGTGCAAAGTGCAGGGTCCCATCCCCCTGGAAAAGATCAGGATCCACTTTATATTTGGTTTGCTAACAGAGCCAGGGAAGCTGAGGGTGCAACAGTACCACTGAGTTGGGCTGGAGGGGTGAGGAAGGCAATGGGGTCACACACCTTGCAGTTTGGGCACATTGCTTTTCTGACCTGTGTGTGACATATACCAATCCTGAATGGCACTTGCACATCACAAACACCCCAATTAAATTATAAACTCATCCCTTTTCCCTCCAAAAGAGGCACATCCTTTGCTGTAACCCATGCTGCTACCCATGTAGCCATAAACACACAGCACCCCAATGCTGCCCTATTCTACAGTAAAGTAAGATATGAGGACTAAAATCAGTTTTAAACCCTCAATGCGTCATTCCTGTCCTTATGTATTATTAAACTGTACTCTAATTCCCAGTGCAGCAGGATGAAAATGAGTAGGAGTTGGTGACAACCTACAGCCAACTTTTGTGTTTGTTTCACCCAGAAGAAGTGAAATGTCTTGGCCATTTTCCTGAATTAAAAATTGGTTTTGTGTTGCTTGCTGAGCTGGGATAATATGATTGAAGGATGAAGCAGTGGAGTAGAAAACACCAAACTGTTAGCCCCACAGCCATAAGGGAGCTTCTCCATTATCTTGTTGTGCAGTGCCTGGCTGTGAGGATCACTGGCCTGTGGGCACGACAGCAATGAGATCTGCCTCAGCATCACAGTGATGGGAAATGGCACGGGAGGAAGAACAAGCAAACAGCTAAAGTGACCACACTCGTTGTGTTTGCCTTGGCCAAGGGCTGCTGTCTTCCACCTGTTGGCCATGCATTTACAATGGGATTGCTCTGGGATGTGTTTCTTTAGGGAATGAATTCTAATTTCCATAACAAATTCAGCCCTTGAGAAGCATGATCTACAGCACTCTGCAGATAATAGCTGTCTCACTGACCAGTTATGCTATTCACAGCCCTATTTTATCACTAGAGGGCTGATAGAGATGACAATCCTATTTTTGTCTCATTTTTATCTCTATTTTTACCCCATACTCTTTCCAAATATTTCTTTACAGAAAGAGACATTGTGTGAGTGGGATCACTCATGTAACCATTGTTACTGGAGAGGGACAGAAGGCTTTGCAGTCTTTCTGGAAGCAAATGGGAAGATGGCATGACACCTATCTACTACCAAACCACTGCTCGTGAGCACCTTCCAAGGAGCTGCCCCACTGCAGTAAGACCAGAACTGTGAAGTGCCAAGAGACATTGCTGACTCCATGATTTTCTAGACATTTTTGCAGTTAACTTTTATTGTCGTGTCACTAAAGGTATTCAAGAACATTTCAATGTGGCCTAACCTGTTATTATCCTCCCAGGGCAGAGTACAGGAAATGAAGATGGCAATCACCCACTATTTAATTATGCTGCCCATTAGTTAATCCTTTTCTTCTCGTGCCCAGAAAGGCTTTGCCCGAGATGAGTTCCTGCTCCACACCCCCATGGAATTGTGAAAGGGGCCAATAGCTTGAGCAGCTCCAGCCATCTGCAGGTGGACCCCACCAACAACCTCCAGCTGCACTACGTGGTCCTCAGCAATGCAAATACTGTATCAGCTCATCCCTCACCTCTGCAAAAGGTGCAGTGAGACTTTGGGGGTTCAAGCAGAGCACACGTGTGGTAGAGTGAGAAACCCCAGGGGTTTCCACTTTGAGGAGATCACCAGTAGTCTATTCACCCAAGAGGGCTTGTGCTGGTTTGTGCACCAGCAGAAGATGCTGCAGTGTTTCACACTGGGGGGAAAAAAACCTGTCATTTTTTTTCTGATTTGAGAAATAGCCCTTGGAAAAAGCAGCAAATGGAAGCATGCTCATTCTTCCCATCAGAACTCTGAAATAGTAACAAGGCTGCATTTTTGTGAGTGAACAACAAGATGTGCCTCATTGCAAGGAGCATGGAAGAAGAGCATGAGTCAGGAGACCTGGACCAGATCCTTTGATGTTCTGCACCCTGAGGGTCTGGGAGAACTCAGCAGCTTTCCAGATTTCCCTGACTCCAGTGCTACTGTGGCTTGCCCAGCTCTCTGAGGGGAGTCTGGGGAAAGCGTAAGATGCTTTTTAGGTGGAGGAAGTGCAGTAACCTGCAAAATCATGAATAGCTTTGTGCTACCCAAGGCACAAAACAAATTGAGAGGGGAGAGAGAAACCCAGCTCTAAATCTTTTCCCTATTAAAATTAAAGCTCTTCAAGTTCGTCTTCACATATTCATATAAGGCAAGATGCACATGTCCTGATCTCAGCCATCAAAATTGTGGGTACCTCATCTAAATACTTTTTGAGAGGGAAAAACAGGATGATGACTTTAGGTATGATTTAAGAATATAAATTAACATGTGGGCACTGTGGACTGTGAAGGCTTTGGGTCTGTTGCCACAACCCACAGGAGCAGGGAGATTAATGTGCATCTGAGAAAACAGTATAATTTCAAACCAATGTACTGATGTTGGTCAAAATAAGTACTGCCAAAGCAGTGTTGCCATAAATTGTTAAGAATTTCTTTTTGCCTTTTGCACTGAAAATTTTGAAAGAAAATCCTGACTTTGCTCTATGAGAGAGGCTCTTAGAGAAACAGATTTGCTCTCTCTTTTGTGGGCTTCACCATGCAAACTCTCTAACTGAAAGGGCCATTATGAAGAAAGGCAACAGAATTGCACTCTTCTTTCAGACAGAGAAAAGGCATCCTCTGCATTGTAAGGGAAATATCATTTGCAGCCCAATATAAGTATCTCTTTGTAAGCCTTCTGAGCCAAAACCAATTAAATTCAGACCTTTATCCATCAATATAAAGTCCCACTTTCTTAGCTAATAAAACCTCTAAAAGAATCCTGTTAACCACTGTAACATCGCTAGATGAAAAGCTGCTTCTTTTTCCCCCCATTGTGTTTTCTCTTGTGTTAGATTAAGCATTTCACAGCAATTTACAATATAATTAAAATTTAAAGTCCTCAGGATGGGATGGAATAATTATAATTACTCATTGTGAAAATAGGTGTGGAAAAAGTCTTCTGACTTGTTATTAATAATCCAACTCATACTTCATTACAGTACACGCAATACTTAATTTGTGAAACTACTGTAATTGTATTTGCAATCTGTGCTATCCGTGATGGTGTGAGGAAAACAAGCAGCCTGCTAGCATGGTGACCACCAAGCACGCTGCCCAGCCTCCTGGCTACACTGAAATCACCAGCAAAGCAAAATAAATTGCTTTTGCTTAGCAGGAACAACACTCTGATCTCACCCTCCAAACAGAATTTCCTGCTCCTGCTGCTCTGACTCAGCAGCTTGCTCTGAGCAACAGGAAGAAAACAAAGAGGAAGAGGTCAGGGAGGAAGGCAGAGGTGGGAGCCCGGCGCTCACTCATCCTCTCCTGCCGGTCCTCCTGCCGCAGCCTCGCACGTCCCGCAGCTCTGGCGCTTTGGGGCTGAACCTGGTGCTGGTGCCAGGACCCATCCATAACCCTGGCGTGGTTTCCCCATGCAGCCACAGCACTGCCTGCCTCCAGCCTCTCCCCAGGTCCACCTGCAGAGTCAGTGCTGGAAGGGTCTGTACAACACAGAAATTTTTTAGGGGTGGATGGAAGGATCCTGCATCATTTTACCAACTGGTGTGCACCATCCACAGCCATGGAAATACAAGGCACCAGGAATTCAGCGTGACTCCTGTCAGCCCATCTCCTTCCCACTGACACATTAAACCTCCTCATTAAGACAGATAAAAGGATGGCACTAGAGACATGCAGGGGAAGAGTAATGCCAAGCTGTGGCAATTCCCTTCCCTTTGCATCCAGAACAGCCATGCAAGCCCAGCCTGCAAATAGTAAGGCAATGAATCACCCTGCTGCTCTGGATGTGGCTCTTACTGCTTTTATGCTGATGCCGTGGATGTCAGTGAGGCTCCTCCTGATTTACTACAGCAGGCTGAGATGAACAGGAGCATGCGAGGCTCATGAAGCAGAGCAGTGTGATTGCAGCACAGCCTCCTGAAAAGCAAGACACAGAGACAAAGATGTGACTTGGGAGCAGCACAGCAGAGTCCTCAAAGTCTCTGTCAGCACTGGACAGAAGCTGGACCAGAACAAACAAGTTTGAGCGGAGATCACACACTATGATATTGCTTATTTAAATGCTGGATAAATATTACCTTTTCAATTTGTATTTACCTGAGGAATCAAATGTATGTACTGCTGGTGGTATTCAAAGGCTACCTGCAAGTTGATGTGCAGCTCATGATGACAGACTTCCCTGTGGAATGCTGGCACTCAGTACCAGCAGCACAGTATTGGCAGGTCCCACACCGAAACCTTCCCGCCTGAGCATTTAACACGGACAGTTATTTACCGAGTGACTCATGAAAAACAAATAAGAAGGGAAGGGAATTAAGTGTTCTCAGTTTTTCTGCAGTTGAGTTAGTAACCCCCAGGGTGAGAAACCCAGGCACCAGTCTCTGGCACTCTGCAGTGAGAGCAGGGCTGCCCCCACAGACTGGCAGCATAAGGCTGGTTTGCCCCACAGCTCCTCTACTAAGTGAACTACCCAAATGCATATCCTTAAACAGCAGTCCCAGCTTTTGCCCCAAGGCTCTAGAAATGCTGTCTCAGTGCTGGTACATTAACCAGGGCCAGGCCCCCAGCCCTGATAATGGCAGGCAGGTGTCGACACACTGGCATGCTCAGGGCCAGGAGCCACAGTGCCTTGGAGGCAGACTGGAAGGGACCACCTTGTCCTTGAGATGTGACCTCTGCCCTCAAGCCAGAGGCCCCCGTTGTGCAGGGTGGTGGTGATGATGAAGGCTTTTGCAGAGCTGGGATAGGACACAGTGCCACACGTACCCCTGAATTCAAACTGGAAGCCACCTCCCCTTTGCTGGGAAGGCAGAAGTACCCCACAAGTCACCACCCAGGGAGCCCCCAGGGCTGCAGGGCTTGCTTATGGCAGAGCCCTGTGGGGAAGTCCAGCAGCTGGCCCCAACACTCACCTGCAACCTCTGCACAGCCCTCATCTGTAGCAGCTGTCGGCTGCAACCCAGAAGTATTCATCATTTAAAAACTCAATTTTATGTATATTTAACTACCTAGATAGATTATGTGAGTCAGTATGATGTCATCATTAACCCATAATGTCATCTACTGCACCAACCCCTATCTGCCATGTCCCCCCAGTCCGGGACTTCGCTCTTGGAAAGTTCTGTATGCCCTAATACAGGGCATTTGCTCATGCAATAAGGGAAGAGCATTGGAAATTTGTTTTCCTAATTTTCCCTTTTGTTTTCATTAGCAGCCCCAAGTAATGGGCTGACAACAGGTTAATTGTATCTGATGTAAAATTTCCAGGAGTTTCACTTTGCTCTGCAGTGCACGTGTGTGACAGATATGAATTGTGTTTAGTAGTCACGTGAATACCAGGATAATAACCCAGAGGATCTCACTGCTTAGACTATGGAAATGGAAAAAAAAACCCCTTTCTGCATGTGTATGGCTATTTCCTGTCATGCCTAGATCCAGCTGTATGCAATCCAAATATATTCTGTGATTAAAAGCACTTTGCCTGAAAATGTATTTGTAGACTTAACACTTGTACTGGGTGCAGAACTGAGCAGCCTGCTTTATTTCACAGGCAGGGTGCTTGGCAGAAGTTTGGCAGCTGCCTCCAGCTGTGGAGCTCTTTCTCTCACCAGGTGCAGATGGCAGCAAATCTCCTTCCTCCATGCTAAAATGTAAATTCCAGCCCTTTCCAAGCTACTGCGCTGGATAATAACCACTCCCTTTCATAATAAAACTCACATATTCTGCCAGGAACATCCTCAAGAAAGGGCAGAGACAAGGGAATGGGGGGACACAGAGGTGTATCCAACTTGTAGCAGACAAGGCAAGGGAGAAAACTCGAGCACTGATCTAGATCAATTAAAAAATTGCAGTTAAGCAGGAATTGTGGGGGTTGCAGGAATTAGATTAAAGAGGGATTGAGTATCATTTAAGAGGATGCTGTTGATATGCAATGCTTTCATTTTCCGATTTAAATATCACTGTAGCAGCCAGCAAAGTGTGCAAATGCCTTCTAAGAGGGTGAGAGAGGGGTGCAGGGTACAGGATGCAGGGGCCATGGGGGGGCCAACTGCAAGGACCCAGCTGGGGAGAACATTGATGAAATCTGTGAATCATTTCAGAGACAGCTTCTATCAATAGCCTTATCATCAATACCCATGTTTGCAACAGGAAAGAAACAGGCAGGAATGCACAGGTTTAACTGTATTTTCCTACATGTTGCTTTTTTGGGAGAAAAACACATCACCCACTGTACTACCAGGGTCCTTTTCCCTCACAGACGCACGCACAGATATATTGTTTGCTAATTGCAGATTGCTCACAAACAATGAGGGGGCACTAAATTTGGGTTGAAGAGATGTTTCTTGGTTTGAAAACAAAACAAACAAAGCAAAATAATTACAGGAGTACTGCAAGTGAATACAATAAAAAGTCAAAACAGAGGCAAAATAACAGTTTTCATTTCTAGAGCTCAAGCATCTCTGCAAAGCTGCACCAGGGTCAGTGCCTCCTCCTTGCCGAAAGGAAAAAATTGCTCTAATCTGTACTAGAGTCCCTGGCAGAATTCAGAAAACCTGAATTTCTTGCCTCTGCAGAGCCAACTGTAAAAATTTGAGGTGGAGATGTCATTTTGAGACAGATTTTCTTCTCAACATCATGCAATATGAAATACAATTCTTGATTTGCTTAAAGGCTTTCCATGCCAACAGAAAGCAGTCAGCACCAGTCCTCAAATCTAACACCAAAAATCCACATCAGGGAAGTCCCATGTGATGCATCCCTCAAGCCCACACCAGCTCTTCCACACTGGTTCTTACCTACTGCCAAGACATGTTTTTCTCCATTTTCCACTTGGAGCTGGTGGGAATGCTGTGCAACCTCCTGAGATTTCTAGCAACCATCAACCATAACAGCACTCTAGATGCTGAGAGTTTAGTAAACTGGTTTCAGCTTTGAACCCAAACTCTACCCTGAAATACATTTAAAGCCCAAATCCTTATTTTCTCACTGTAAACACAGAAGTGAGCACTGATTTGGGGGGATGTAGAAAATGACCACCCACTTCCCCTCTGGCTGTTTCTGATGTGTTCCTAATATGTGTCCATGTGTCCCTCACCTTCAGCACATAAAGTGCTGCGAGGGAAACACGCTGGCTGAGAGAGGTATGTTGAGAAGCTCACAACAAACTCCTGCTTATGACAGAAAAAAAAAAATCTGCAGAAAGACAAGTGCATTTTAAGAAACAAGGGCAACATCATTAAAACTATTTCTTGTCCCCAAGTGACCGACTAAACTGTTGGGTAACTGTTGGGAGTGCAGACAGGAGCTCACATGTTCAGCATGAAGCAGCTACTCAGTGTCTCTGCAGAATAATGCAGCTGGAAAAATCACTGTGGGAAGTCGTGGCTGGCCAGAAAATCTGCAGGGGAGGTATGATCTGATGTGACTGGAGCTGGATGTCTAGGAGCAGCACCACCAGCCAGGGAAGAAAAAGAGCTGCATATGGGAACTGAACTGGATCTGGCTTAAAACTCAGGAAAACTGGGTCTAGCTGTAAGGACTTGCTGTTCCTCTGGGAGCTCAGGAGTAGCCAGTCTGGGGACCCTGGGGTATGACCCCCTCATACCAGCCCACTGCTGGAGATTTAGGAAATAACAGCAAGTATGGGAAACATCCCACTGAACACAGAGTGTTGGCTGTGCTGGGTAGCAGATCCCCCTCGGGACACTCAGCTGATGCTTGGCTAACCAAAGGGGTGCTCACAGCACAGGCACAGGGCTGAGAGCTGAGAGCAAGAATTGCTCTGGTCCAGCCTCTAACTGAGGTTACTTTGTACAGATCAAAACATTTGTTTTCCTCGTAAGTTCCTCAGTCCAGGATCAGACACTCCAGGTTAATTTTGCTTGCAGACCATTTTGGTTTTAAGTCTTCTAAAAATTTCTTCACTAACACATGCCTTTTCAATTTATTTATTTCCTTGATTTACTTAACAGCTACCGGGAGGTTATATTTAAACGTCATGTATGGTATTAGCTCTTTGTCAATATTTAAATTCTTATGGGACCTATGTGGTCTTGAAAATGAAAAATTAGGTTAATTGTTTGACCAATTCAATAAAGAGGAGCAGCATCTCTGTGTTCTAAACTCAGGGCTGTGTTATCTGACAGGAAGGATGTTTTTTGTTTGTGTCACCTAGACAGCTTTCCCTCACACATCATGACCCAGCCCCCTGGCATCAATGCAGGTGCTATCTCTGTGATTCCATTATTTGCATGTTACTACCCTCTTGATCCCAAGGGCAGGAGCTGGCAGCTGATCTGCTATGTTTTCTTTCAATCAAAACTCGTATGCCCCTCAAATTACAGGACATAGTTTGCTGGGAAGCACTGGCAGGAGCCAACCTGGAGCTTGTCCTTGGACTCTTCAGCGTAAGAAGAACACGATCGCTACTGCTCCGTGGTTACCAAGGGCTGCAAGGGTGGTACGGATGGGGAGTGGTTTTTCACACACTGAGACTCTGAGGGAAATCTCCACTCAGTCGGCTACCTCAGTGCTCTGATGATACCTTCCCCTCCTGTCAGTGCCCTGCTACTCCTGTGAGGAGGACTCACAGCCTGGCTAGCCGGCAGCAGCCGTGGCTGCCAGCCGGGGCAGCCCCGGTGCTGCGGCCGCACATCCAGCTGTGCTCAGAGCAGAGCTTGCTCAAAGCTCTGTCCTCGTTCACAGCTGCTCATCATGGCGTGGGCATTGCTCTGCACTTGCAGGGATTTACTTTGCCTCCCATGGCTCGGGGAGCCCAAAGGATTGGCATTTTACTCTGCATTGTACTGCTACCATCCAGTCGGGCTCTGACAGTCAAGCACTGGCAAAACTTGCACTGCTGCTGGTGCAGCACCCACTCTCACTCTTCTGTATTGTTATTACAGTAAATAACCAGAGACACCCTAATTTCTCTTAAGTGGCTTTAGGCTACGGCCTTTTGTCCCAGTAGGCCTTGGTAATTGGCAGCCAGCAACTGGTGGCAGGTTGAGTTGCCCTTTAATTTGGCTGGAGATGATGTTGGGTAAGGTGAGTTTTCGAGGAGCTCAGAGCTGAGAGCACAGCTTGACACAGTAATGCCATCCAGTATTGGCAGGCTGGCAAGCCAGACCGTGGGCACCCCAAAAGCCCCAGAGCAATGCTGGCCAGTGCACATCCCTGCTGCAGCACAGGGCAGGGGCTTCGACCTCCTCCCATGGATGATGGGCTCTAGGACACTGCCAGGTGGACTGAGCTGTTTCCCACTGAATGTGGAGCAGCACCAACCTGCCAAATGGCCACTTGAAGCTATTTATGAAAACGCTGAATGAAAGACATAAATGTCTTTCATTCATGAAGAAAATCTTTAACCAGGCCTGCCTTAACAAGCAATGTAAACTCTGCGTGGCAATAAGGGAAGCAAACCCCACTAATGTTTTGCTTGCTGGGGATGTGCAGGACTCTCCTGTCTGGAGTGGAGTTGTCCTGCACAGTGTTCCTCCGCATGCCATGAGGTTCCTCACAAAACTGAGGGCTGCCCAAATCGGGACCCTGGGCTCTGGGGAGAGCCTTTACAAGTTTGCTCATGCATGAAGCACACGTGGGGTGTCTGGCAGCACTTTAGCCACGTGTTGCACTGCAGCAAGTAACGTGGCGTTGATGTGAAGGGATTGTAATGCCTTGGGAGGCTTGGGAAAAAGTCTCCCTCCTGTTTCAGTGATGGGATCTGGGAGGAGTGATGATGTGTGTGTTCTCCATCCACTCCCCATCAAATGCTGTCAAAACTTCCACCTGCACATCCCTGTTCTTCCACATCCATCCTCCACCACAACCTACTGGCAACCAGCCTTTGTCACAAGTGGACTTTTGCTTTCTTTTCTTCTTTTTAAATGTGAAGCTGTTGACAACCAGCTGTCTGCCTGAAAGGCAAATGGTGACTCACAGTCCTTCCCACCTCTGCATGCAGGAGAGAGCTGCCCTCCCTTGGAGTGGCACTCTGCAAACAAACCACGGGGGATAGGGAGAGACCCCACCATTCTATTAACATGTCCTCTCCCCAGGAAATTTAGGGTTTGCAGCATTTTAGAAAAGTGGACATTTTTATTAGCAAATTCTCTTGTTCGGGAAGCAGTTCTTTTCATTTGCAGCTTCACATCCAAAAGGAAAGTTGCCAACATGCAAAACCATCATAAACTGCACCACACTCCATGGTGCCCTGGTTCATCACCTTCCCAGCCCATGCTGCACCAGAGCTGCAGCTTCCACTTTTCTTTCTGACATTGTATTTAATTTTTATCTTTCTGTGTTACTGCCTGCCTTCATTTCCTTGCTGCCTTTCAAAATCAAAACACCAATTATTTCCTGCTGAATTAGCCCTCATTAGAGCACTGGAACCACCACAGTAGCAAGTGTCTGTCCCTAGGAGGGTTTGCTGAGGAATGCTGTCCTGCCATGTTGCCCTGGCAGGGATGAGTCTCCTGGCCAGAGAAAACCAAAGGGACATTTGCTTTGTGCCGTAGAGATACCCCAGATGAAGGGAAATGTGAGTGAACCTGCACATCTTCCACTTACACCCTGCCTTCCTGCAGCTCCTCAGGAGAGAGGAAGGCAGCTTCTGCATTTACCTGCTGCATTGAGGGAGACGGAGCACCTTTGATCCCAGATCTCCGTGGCTGTCATTCCACACCTCCTGGTGCTTGCTGCTGAGAGAAGGACTGAAGCAACTGCCTCCTCCCAGGGCATCTTGGGCACTTAGAAAGCACCCAGGACTGAGCTCTGGAAGTGCCTGTTGAGTCCTGTATCTTCCTGGCCTCTTGGTTAAATCTGCGATGAGAGAATTAAATGAGGCAAGGAATCTTCTAAAGCATTTATGTTGCGTTTTGCCCTTCTGTATCTTACAAATTGCACATTTTGTGACAGGAGTTAGCATGTCAGATTGCTTTTCCAAATAATTATTCATGATACACTCCCTCGGCCAGCCCTCTGGTGACTCAGCAGGAGGTAAAGCTTTGAACAGGAGGAAAAAAGCCCTCAGACACATTTCTATGGGCTCTGGGCAGCCACCAAACAAACATCAAGTCTAGCCTTTTTGTACTGCTGTCTGGCTTCTGAATCCCACATCAGATGCAAGGAAGGGAGTTTTGTGAAGAAGAAAGCCTGGAGAAGATAGTCTGCTTTGGAGAGAAGTGGGGATTTTAGTAGTTTTGGTTCTGTCTCCTTTTCCTTGCTTTGCTTTGCTGTTCTGAACCACCAGGTCCACCAAAATGACCTGCAGAGAGGGAAAATAATCTTCTTCAGGGTGGGGCAAAACTTCACAGCTGGGTTTGAGGTGTGATGTGTACTGGGGACGGCCCTGCTGAAAAAGAGCACCAGGAATGGTGACTCTCCCCCCTCCCCGTGTCTCTCCCGTGCTGTGACCGAGGGGCTGGGAAGAGCCAGACGCCAGTGAGCACCAGGGAGTCCCAGCTGTGCTGCTGGAGCTGGGAGTGGGGCTGGCACAAGGCTGCAGCAGGGCACTGCCCACCCAGATGCCTGTCTTTTGTTTTCAGGGAGCCTGGCTGGGGAGCAGTGGGGTTCAAGTTTAATTAAGCAATGCCTCAGAGAAAAAAGACCCATGTAGAAACTTGCCAGCCGATGTGATTTCACAGGAGCCCGAGAACATGATCTCTTTTTAAGCATCTTTATTTTTGCCTGGCTAATGGGCATGATTCCTCGCAGAAAAGCAGATTCCCAATGGGAGGGAATGCAATATAATCCCTTTGCTCTGGCAGCAGTGCTGCAAAGGGGATGGCAAAGGCTCAGGCACGCAGACCCAGCGGGTCACGTCCTGCCTTGGGGCCATGAAGCCTGATGGCCTTTCCAACCCATCCTTCTCTCACAAGGAGAGGTCAGGTCCATCGAGCCCCAGCCCACAGAGCCATGGCATGCCCAGGAACATCCCCTGTCTATCCTGTGTCCTCACTGCCCACCAGAGCCCAGGAGCCAAGTACTGGAGAAGTGGTCACCAGGTGTGGCAGCTGGACTAGGAGGACCTGCAGGTAGAGTCACAGATTTCCATAGGAAACCAGAGCAACAAATTGTTAGGAAAGCAAATAATCCAAAACAAATCCTTCTTTATTCAGTAATGACACACAGGCACAGAACAATGGTGGGGCCAAATCTCTGCAAGTTGTTTGAATGCATGAATCCCTTTTCTTACTAATGGGAGCAAAGTGACTAATGGCTTTGAAAATGTGAGCTATGATACGTCTGGTTACAAGAGCCCATTCCCTTGATCAACAGGAAAATCCAGTCTAGGGACTCTAATGTGGGAGGATCAGGAGCCAACTGAGATACAGGAGACTGGGAAAAATGCAGGAGTTGGGAGAAAAAAAAATCCTGTTTAATTCATATCTTTTTCATATAGGGAAAACTGTATACTTGGAGAAGAAATGTAGAAGAAACATTCTTGTAAATTGATTTTGCTCAGAGTGAACAGTGAAGGTTAAAGAAATGTTTAACATGATGACTTCTGCCATTCTCAGCTCTTCAAAATGCTTTCAATAACTAAAATATTTCAAATGAAGGTCTTTTATTTCAAAACTCCATAGTATCAAGCAATTAAAATGCTTACAGACTCTCGGCTTCAATACCTAATTTAATGATGGTCTTGGCTGCTGTTGTGTCAGCTGCATCACAGAGACTGTGGAGAGAGAGCAAATGTTAATTTTCTAAGCTTTTGCTCTATTCTCTTAAATCTGTTGATGCCTTATGGTAGGATACAGCCTTCTTCTTGCTTTAAAAACAGCTAGATGGCTCTTTTTAATTTTTCAGCATTTAATTTTCCTTAAGTTAGAAATATTTTAGTAGGTAACACATGTACAAGTAAGTACCTCAGCATATAGTGGTCATGTCTCTCATCGTTTGTAAATAAGAAACTGAAACTCAGCACTGTAAATGTATCCATCAGCTCTTTTGTTGAGCTAACTGCATAAATCATATTTTCACCCTTAAAGATTTAAAAACCCAATCCTTTTGATAAGCAGCATAACTACCGAAATTATTTGAATTTCCTAAATTTGGTGGGTTTTAAAAAAAAAAAAATTTCCTCCTTAAGCCTTCAAAACTTGCAGAGATTTTCCATCTCTAGGCAGAACAAGATTTCCCTGCCAGACCCCTGGCATCACATATTCACATATGCCAGCCATCTTTAGCCCTGACGTCCTCAAACCAGCCCTGCTCCTGGAGCCAGGTGAGTATTTTGTCTGGTTGCCTTCCTCCAGCACCCCCTTGCCCCAGGGCCTCCACTCACCCCTTCCCACCTCTTGACCACCATCTCCCCCCATCCCCAGGCACTTTGGGAAGGGGTTTGGTGTCAGCAGGGGATGCTGCCTGCCCTCCTCTCCCATGAAATGCAGCTGGAAAGCAGGATCCACAGACCTGCTGAGAAATGGCAGGTTTTGTGGGAGGGTTAAAAGGGGCTCTCTCCCTCCCTCCAGCCAGCTGTACTGCGGGCTTTTTGGATAAAAAACAGTCACCCTGTGGAGCTATTTTGTAAAATTTTAGTTGAAGAGACTGTATTGCAGCGAATGCCGTGCCTTCTGCAGAAAAGGATTGGAAAGTCATCCTTGTTTCCATAGATACCCTGTAACAGGACTGAAAACAAAGCTGAAGCTGCACTTTTTGATATGGCTCCCTGAGCCTCCCTCTCTGTCCTTATGCACAGGGAAGGGACAGACAGCCTCTGAAGCATGAGGGGGTCATGTCCACATGAAAATATCCACATTTGTGGCTGAGCAGGACTGGAAACTTTGTCAAGGCATCTGGTTTTTGTATGGAAACCCCAAGGAGGTTGAGCAGTGCAGGGCTGTTTCTCCCCTCCCAATTAAATCTAGTCGAGTCCATGTTTTATATATGACCTTGAAGAGCTATTTGATCAAATAGATTTTATTTCATCTCTCCATAAATGTCAGCATTATCTGTCATGTTGAAAAAACCCACAATAAATATAAAGGAAATAGATAACACTTTGTGGGCATCACATAACCAGTGATATTCCCTGTGTTGCCAGCGACATAAATCTGCAGCAGTTGGGCTCTGTGGCGTGGTGAATCACATCTGCCACACTGCTGCAGGCACAACCACATGGCCCCAAAGCACTTGTGAGTCCAGCTCAGTTCTGAGCTCCTCCTTCCACCAGAGATGCAGAAATCCAGCTCCTTACCCACTGGAAAGGGCCAACGTCCAATATTCCCCACTTCACACACCTTTGTGCTTGCTCGCTTGCAGCTCCTGAGCACAATGCCCACTTTTAAGAAGCCATACTTTGTTCTGTGCCAGGCTGCTTGCTGCTCTCTTTCTTCTCCTTCAAGAAGATGCAGAGGATCAAGAAGATGCTCCACCTGACTTGCTGCAACCTTGATGCTGATGAGTACAGCTAAGAGAGGGTCGGCTCTTTTATTCTTAGGTGGCCTCGTGTAGACTTCATCTCAGAAATACTCCTTGCAGCAGTGTAGCAAACCATTTCCCAGACAGTCACATGTCATTATTCATCAATGTGTCTCTCATGGAAGTGTTTAGAGACCTGTAAAGTCCAGGATTCTGTTGTGCCAGATGCTGGCCAGAGCAGAGCTAAACCTGCTGGCACCTACTTTTAGCACATGCTCAGCAACACCACTGCCTTCCCAGTACTGCTGTCCCTTGTCTTGGTCATCTGTGATGTTATTTGGAAAATAAAATGAGAAAAGAAGAGGCATACTAATGTTAAAAAAAGAGACATGTGGATATTGATGATATGGGAGTACTTCAATAATCCATGGAAGAAGCTATTTTGTTGTAAGGAGCTTTGATTATTCTGTTGGATGGGAAGAAGCTTTGTGTGGATGTAGAAGGACCTGGTGGAGTTTGAACCCTGGTTCCAGCCAGGGTTTCTGTTCCAAGCTTGGCAGCCCACCCTAGGGCTCATCAGTCTCAGATTTTTGGTCTGAAAATCCCTTGGGAAATGGAAAGCACAGCAAGGACCAGACCCCACAGCACAACCACTACACTGCTTTACCCCAGAATTGGACCTGGAATTGCAGGAGATCGAAACACTTAATGAGCAGAAGTCAGCACAAGGGAGGGAGACAGAGAGTGAACTGAATATTCAAGAAAACAAGTGTAAAGTGTAGCTTGCCGAGATTTTCTTTCAATATTATCTACTGTCATTTAGTAATTGTATGTACACACACGCACGCATGAAATACAAAGTGGTGGGATGTGGTTTTTGGCATGGGCTTCAACAGATGCATTACGCACGGAGGGAAGAGGCACCAAGTCAGCTGCTCAGATCATCCCTCACGAGTGCCAATAAAGTCTTTATACCATGCCATTAAGCATTCACGATGCACCATCTGGACTGCAGGAAAGCTAATTTTGGAATGTTTTAAACACAGCACTTTATAATCTCTGGTGCATTAGTTACCTAGTTACCTGGAGGGCAGTTTTGCAGGATTCGGAGAGAAATGGTAAAAGGCACAAACAAACTCAGTCTGCAACTAGGTGGCTTCAAGTCCTCCATCCTGGACTCATGCAAAACCCCTAAGGTCTCTATCACTAGAAAGCTGCAGATTGCCCCAGCCCCAGTGGATAAGCTCTCCTTTTCCAGCCAAACAGTGGAATTCCTTTTTTACATATAGCTGATGTTAGCCAAATTTTCCTGACCAGTAGCAATGGAGATAGAGACAAGAATCCTAAATGACAGAGCAGAGGAGGACGAGGAGGAGAAGGAAGAAGCCAGCAGGTGGACAGTGTTGTCTGTGCAATCAGTGTCTCTTTGCACTGGTTTGGGGTTCCACAGGCTCCAGGGATTTTCTGGCTGCAGCCCAGTGCTGTAGTCAGCACTATGTATTCCTCCCGTGCCTGGGCAGTGGATCCCACCCTCCAGGCACGCAGCCTGCCCTGCCCCACACAGGCACCGTGGCTCATCCTCTGCCGCCGCTCCGGCTGGACGGACACTGCTGGGACAGGTGAGCAGCCCGTGTAAATTGGATCTACTCTTCCAGCCTCAAAACAGGCATTTTCCTTTCATCCCTCTGAGCACAAGGGAGCACTGCAAGGAGCCCCAGCTTTCTGCTTCCCTCCAGGCCACTCAGTCCCATGTCTGCAGGCAGGAGCCCTCCAGCCCTTGCTCTGCTTTTGTAATCAGAAAAACTCTGGTTAACCCGCCTGATTTATCTCTGCTCAGGCCAGGTAGACTAATGCTTTCCTTAGGTCCTTGTCTGCAGCTGCTTTTAATACCTAAAGGCATTTGGCTGCTCTTCCTGCTGGCTTGGATCCATTGCTTCCTTAGTGAGACCTGCAATTTCATGGAACCTTCCCCTCCCACTGATGGTCATTAACACCTGCAGAGCCATAACTGCACACACACACACACACACACAAACACCCACCCACACACACACCCCCCCACACACCTTTTGGGGAAAAAACACCTGAAAATAGGGACTGCACATATAAAATGACCATGTCTCACATATTAAGTGGGTTTACTAACCAATAACATTTTGAATAAAAATTTCTTGCATTTGAGGCTAACAAAATTTTCTATATATTTTCACAGAAGTAGAAATAGTTGTCAAGCTAAAATGTTTTGCCTTTCTCTTTTTCTAGCTTCTCTGCAACAAGTGTATTTGCCCTTTTTCACTTCACATGTAAGGAAGTTCAAATCTGGCTTTAGCTGAGGAAGGCTTGGGATTTTTATCCAGCTCTGAGTGGTTGTTTTGTGCTGACTTCTCCTTGGAAAGTCTCAGCACTTCCCTTCCACCTCAGAAACTTCTTTCATTTTTAGGCATAGAAAAATCTTCACAGCGTACTTGGCTGCTGTCAGTGCCACAGGATGTGTCCTTTTTGGCACACAAGTGTGAGGACAGCAGGGAGGTTTTGCCGTCTGTGCTGGTGCAGAAGGCAGGTACATGGAGAACATTCCCTCCCTGAGGTGGGGGTCTGGGGGAGCACTCTGCATACCCACAGCCTGCCCTTGTCCCTGGGTGTTGAGGTGGTATCTCCATTTCAGAATCTGGTATGGTACAGTGATATGAATCCCTTGAGTGCATATGTGTGGGTAAATATAAAAATAAGCTGAAATATGGTTGTCCAAGGTGTGTAAGGAAGCAGAAATAAGAGTCAATAAGTTGTTTCCTATTAGAATTGCTCCCATCCTAGTGTTATGATTAAATCATGGATAAGTCAAAACCAGCTGCTCATAAGATGTAATGTCAATCTGTTCACCTGTGGATTCCCCTTTTATCTGCACAGGCACTGATCCCCTCAGGTGTGTACAGCATTGGAGGAAGATGTGCTGCATCCTTTCTCAGGCATGGACATGTCCATGCTGGAGAAAGCTAGGGGGAAAGTCCTGTAGAGGGCTGGTTGGCAATATCATGAGAGATTCCCCAGTTCAATTAATCAGAAATTTCATTATAGCATCCAGGGTTTGAGCAACCACCCCAGACTGCAAGGTGTTTTTCAAGAAAGGAGGTGCAGCTTTATCATTTTAATGATGACAAAGATAACCCCCACTTCCCTCTGCACTAAACCACCATAGGTCACCTCAGCTCTTTTCTACCTGACTCAAAACACACTCACACCCACTCACTCCCTACCCAGTATCAGTCACATCCCGGCGCACACATCTCTGTGATTTCCAGATCTGAATATTTTTATGGGTCTCCCTGGTGCTTTCCCTGCTTTTCCCTTCCCCTTGGAAATTGCAAAAGGGGAATCAGAAGCAGGAAACTGTCAATTAGCATTGCTAAAAAAATAGCCTAACAAGGCTATCATCAGCTGGAAATGAGATGCTTCCCACACCAGCAGCTGCAGGCTACTGGGGATATAAATGTTTGTATCAGTCTTCTCAACGGTAAATTGTGCCAGTCCTCAGTTGGTGTGGGCTAAGGGGTCTCTGCTGCCCTGAGACTTGCTGGAGCCTGTGGTCATTGGACACCCCACAGGCTCTTTTTCCCCAAACCTGCAACTGCAAAAAGCCACCCAGCAGATGATAACCACAGCAGAACAAGCAGGGAGACACCACGCAGAAAGTTTGCCCATAAGGGAAACTGCAAGGGAGCGTAGGGTTTTTCTAACAAACCTTGGTATGGCAAAGGATGGGAGAAAAAGTCTTTTTCTCACTGTTTCAAGAAGTTCTACTGTTAGTTATTTTGTGTTGGTCCTCCTCCTACCTAAACCTCATGTTTTGCTGAGACAAGGTAGTTACAAACAGCTCTTTCACAGCCAAGATTTTTCAGTGATTCCCAGGGATGGTCAAGCCTTGCCCAGCCAGAGAAGGACAATCTGGCCTTGTCTACATGAGGAACTGCACTTAACCACTTCAGTGCACTGAATAGCAGTCATCCTCCAAGCATGGACGTGCTTCCCTCAGTGCACTCAAATACTAGGATAACACATCAAAAGGGGAATCACTATGCTTCAATAAATTATATCTGTATTTTATGTATTGGCTGGGTGGCGGAACCCTCAGCTTCTTCAATATCTGGAAAAACTCATGGATGCAAAGTGGAAGACAGACTTGGACCAGTTCACAGTGAGATCCCCATGTACCTCTGCCTTTGAGCCACTGCCAGTGGTGAGAGATGCAAAGCCACAGTGCCTGTGTTCACATTATGCCCTGTCTTGTGGTGGGGAGGCTGCATTTCACATTCGCCTTGCTCCAGTGACCGCCCTCCTTTGCTTTCATCACCTGGGGCTGCAGGTATGGGGGGAAACAAATGACGTTCAGAGTCTAATAAATGGCTCAGGAGATGCTGGAGCAGCAGCTGACCAAGTCTGCAATGTTCAGGGAGTGACCTTGCAAAATGAGGCATAGAGATGGGTCAAAATTTCCAGTACAGAAAGCATTTGTGGTTTTCTTTTTTTCTTGATGTGTAAATTCTGTCTAAGGAATGTGGAAGGTCTGGGGCATAGCATTAGCACATTGTCAGCCTAATCACACAATAAAACCTTCCACATTGAAGACAGAATAACCATTTGTGGAGTGAGATGATGCTGAAAAAAAATGCTGTTTACAGCTTAGCATCTCCTCTGTCTGAAATTTACCCAAAGAGAGGAAGGAGCTGAGAGAGGATGCATTTGGTGATTTAATGTTTAAATAGGAGCGTGAAATGGGTATTTCTGTCTCCACTCAAGAGGGTTCAGCATTTGATTCCTCAATCTCCTTGCAACCACCCTTATGGGATGAGCACATAGGCCAATGGCCTGAGTGTCTCCTGAAATGGGTGCTAGCAGATGTGAAAAAATCCATGGGAATGGGATGCTTGTCACACTTATAACAGTGGTGGAGTGGGGAGAGGTAAACCCACATTTTCAATTACTTATTTCATCGGGACTGTTTATTAGTGACTAGGTAAGGGATGTGAGTCCATCCTGTCAATGGCCTTAGGAAGAGCAGGCACTGTGGAAGGAGCAGATCCCAATTTTCATATCTATTTCCAGCCCTTTGTAAATCTATGCACTCCTGGTCTGGAGTAGGGTGGTGGTAGGGTCGTACCCACACAGCTGTGCAGCTCCAGTAGCAGTAACACACCACCAGCTTGGATTTCACATGGATCAAAAGCCTTTGACAAGGTCCCCCAAAACATCCCTCTCTGGATGGAGAGAGATGGATTCAGTGGATAGACTGGTGGGTAGATAAGAAAGTGGTTGGACGGACACATCCAGGGGATTATGGTCAACAGCTCAGAGTCCTGATGGACATCAGTGACCAGTGGTGTCCTCAGGGGCCCATATTGGGACCAGGGTTATTTAATATCTGCATTAATAATGTAGATGAAGGGCTCGAGTGCATCCTCAGCAATTTTGCAGGTGGCACCAAGCTGGATGTTGCTGTTGACACACCTGAGGGATGGGATGCCATCCAGAGCGACCTGGACAAGCTCGAGAACTGGGTCCATGGGAATCTTATGAGGTTTAATATGACCAAGTACAAGGTGCTGCACCTGGGTCAGGGTGTCTTTATTTGGGGGTGTGTATTCTATTACCAGCTGTCAAAGGTGGGGCAGTTATCTCCTGTTAATTGGCCACCTGATAAAACCAGGTGGGGCAGGTTTCTTTATCTTTTCCGCAACCAATCCTCCCTCAAGAAGATATCTTCTGTTAATGGGCCATTGAGTCTCACTGTGAGATGCACTGCCCAGGGGGAGCAGCCAAGCAATCCTACCTGGATAAAATCTGACACCTGGAACACCTCAGGGAGCCTTCTCCCACTGGATTCTCAGAGGAAGACCAGGCCCATCTACACCACCACCGGACCTTCAGAGGAAAACCTACATCCTTCTGCAGGATCACTGCTTCAACAGAACCACATCCAGAAGGGTTGCAGTCACCATTTCACTGGACTGTTACCAACACCCTGACCAACAGGGTGTCAGGTGGTATACTGACTCTGTCAGTGGTTCCTTTTCTTGTACTATAGCATTTGTATTTTTAATTTTCCTAGTAAAGAACTGTTATTTCTATTCCCATATCTTTGCCTGAGTGCTTTAATTTCAAAATTCGGAGGGAGGGGGTTTACATTTTCCCTTTCAAAGGAGGCTCCTGCCTTCCTTAGCAGACACCTGTCTTTTCAAACTGAGACACAGGGCAACCCCTAGTATCAATCCAGGCTGGGCAATGAACAGATCCAGAGCAGCCTGGCTGAGAAGGACTTGGAGATGGCATTCTGAGCCATCCATAATTTAATCCTGTTAGAATTATGAGCTCTATCAATAGTCAAAGAAATAATATCCTGTTTATTTTGATTAGTTTAAAGAAATTGGTACTTTCTTCCAATTACTAGAGCTAATGATATCCAGCTCCTCTATGAAGAAACATTCCCTGTTTTCCAAACAAATTGCACATTTGGGCTAATCAACCCTTGTATAGCCTTTGCAAGGTAAATAATTATGATCAATGCAGAGTAGCAGGGGGCACTTAGAGGCAAAAAAAAAATATAATTAGGAATCACAGCAGTTGAAATAAGACTGTCAGGGCTTCCCATGCCACCTGCAGCCCTTCCTGAAAAATCCTATATAGGTGCCCAACTCCATTACACATGCATCTGCCCTAGCCCCAGTGTTTGTTCCTCAGTGAGCTGTATACTTTTGGTGTTCTTGTGTGCATCCTCAAAGCTGCATCTGCAACAGGACCCCAGCAGCCCTGAGGACCAGTAATCCCTGGAGGAATTAGGGCTACTGCAAAAGGCATGGAGGGCCATGCCACCCCATACTGTGGCAGTGCCCTGAAATGTTTTTACCTGTCCAGTTTTCACCTATCCAGCCACTGCATAGCAGACTGCACAATACAAAATGAGATATTGCTGCTTTGATTAGTGTATGCTTTTTGCTACTTTTCGACTGTTGAAAACAGTTGCTTCATGAATCTGGCCCTGGATTTATCTGCTTTCCTATTTATTGTACAGCCTGCTGTGTCACTTCCTTTACATGTTGGGGTGCCTGGAATATATTATTTCAAAAGTGTGTTTCCTGAAAGTGCTATTTTCAATGAAATAGGCATGAGCAAGAGCAAGTGTGGTCTTGGGAGCTTTCAGGCACAGCATCTGCTCTAACATAACATCACAGCTGCTGAAATGCCACCCTCAAATCCGGAACCATTACAGTCACTGGAGAAATTTCACCTAAGAAGGGTGATAAGGTTGATACAGTACAGCCTGTATCTACCTACCATCACCTATTCACCAGTGCTGCCACACAGTGAGCCCATTTTCTCCATCCTACCAGTTCTTGAAATATGTGGCACGCTGGAAGACTGCTGCTTGCCATAAGAGATGGCAGCAAATAGACATGGCATGTCATCAGCCTCCCCTTCTGTGCCCCCTGCTGCTCTCCTCCTCGCCCTCCCTTTATACCTCCAGCACCAAGCCCACGCTCTACAGTCATTAGCACCAGGGGAGACTTGTTCTGAGCACTTCCTGACACCATTTTCTACAAAGGTCAGTACCAAAGGTCAGAACATCAAAACCTGCCCAATTTTTCCCCATATTCCTCAGAACACAGCAGGGTTACTCAAATAAGCTATACCAAAAGTCTGCAGGAGGGCAGTACTAGCATCATATACATGAAGAAACATGTCATGGTGTGGAAAAGTACCAACATAATGATGGAAGATTTTTGAGCTGCCTCACTGAATTCTTCCAGAGGGATTTTTAGTTTTTGCTGACTTCTCAAAGACTTTCCTACCAAGGGCACCAGCAAGGTGTTTTGCTGGATCAATATGCCACTACATAACAAAACTAACACAAGGCAGTTCAACAACCCACACTGGGCTGAGTGCAGAACTGGTCATGAGCCAGACTGCTGAACTAGGACAGTACAGCTGTGCTGGAGCAGCAGTGCCACCCAGGAGAGGCAAGACCGTGTTCAGGGCGGCACAGGTCAGAAAGTGGTTAATGTGTGGGAGGAGATGACCTGAAGGCTGGAGGATATGGACTGTTTCTCTACCCTTGGACATGGGCAGGAGCACTTCCAACAGAAGACCTTTAATGAAGTAGGAAACAGGAGCAGGCCTAGGTCTCCCTCCACGTTTTCTGGTGAGGGTTTAAGGTGGGCAACAAACAGAAGAGATACAGCTAGTTAATTCTGAAAATCTAATTTGCACTCTGTCTTCTCTGGAGCTTTTTGGGAGCACCAAAGCAGCCCCGTGCTCCCTCTCACACCACTGCTCTTCCCTGGAAAGATGGCCTTTGCTGGCAACAGCTGACTTCATGTCCACCAATGGCTTTGTCCTTCATGCCCACCAACATTTCCTGAGCCCAGAATGGATTGGCTGGTGCGGGCTTCAGGAGAGGCTCTCCCAGGCTGTGGATGTGGATGAGCTGGAGACACATGCCTTCCCCATCCAGCGAGAAGCCACAACCTTGTCTCTCCCATGCGTGAGACAGACCCATTCTGTGCATGATGGCTTTCAGAAACACTGTGCACATCTGGAGCAGCTGGAGACCAGCTCTGGAGAGGGTGATTTATGGCATCCCCAAAGGGACAGAGAGTGTTTGGGAAGCAGAAAAGCTAAAAGCCATTATCTACATGCCTAATGCCTTTACTCAGGAGGCAGATTCCCTTCTTCCAATGCTATTAGCTTCCAGGTAACACTGGGAGGATGAAATCCCTGTTCATGTGGGGTAACTAGCCAGAATACCCAAAGAAGCATGACAAAGCACACAAAGCATGAGGAACACATATCCCCTTCCACACACAATCCCTGCTTTCTCCTTGCCCAGGAGGAAATGTTGATGTTTTAATAGGTAGAAAGCTTCACTTATCCTGGGAAGCTTCAGAGGGAGGCTGCAGCTCCTTGCTTTCCCGTGTCTCAGAAGTGGTTTCTCCCTGAACTCAGGGGGAAGACATCACAACACCATGAAAACACAAATACTGCTGAGATTGCACCCAGGAACTTGCACATACTTTTGGCAACCGTGTAGCTGTAGCTTACTGCAAGACTGTGTGGCACTGTGCAAAAGGGGCGAGGGGATGCCCAAACCTCACCTGCACACTTTAAGGCTGTAATTGGAAACATGTGAAGAAACTTCAAGCAGGCATCATCTGACACCAGCACTCCTGGCTAGAAAGCTGGATTTGACACATAGCCTTGCCTGAACATTTCCAGGGGATGTGTGGCCAAAATTATAAATGGAAGGACATTAGCTGGGATGGACAAAACCGCAGGTTGGCCAGTTGCCCACACTGCCCTTTGTAGGGTTCACGTTCATGCCTGCACCAGAGGCAGCCCCTGGGACAAGTGAGTACACACACCTGACATTAACCTCATCATCTCAGACCACAAAACTAGGAATAAAATAAAATAAAATAACATAAATTTAAAATGGCTATTCAGACCTTATTTTCTAAGAGGAAAAATGCTTCTTTTCAGGCTAAAGAGCTTGAAAAATGGATTTATCAAGTTGGCCTTTTTCCATGAGGCTCCAAAGATAATTATAATTATCTTAATTCTTAGTTCATGTTTTAACAATCAGCATTTAATGACCACTTGGAGCAAAAGGCTAACTGAAAATCTCATGAACTGTGGCTGAAAAGTTATGGCATGAGGCCAAACAGTCTGGTTCCACTGACTTGCACTATTTCTTGGGACAGCAGTAAATACTAACACAAAAACTTAGTGGTTTTGTTCCATTTTATGTCTAGACCAGACCACTAATTTTGACATCTACATTTGTAAAGATTGTGTCCCCTCAAAGACAACCTGCCCACCTGCTGGGCAAGCTGGGATTCACCCTCCCTTTGAACACGGCATGTTGGCTCATGGGGACAGCAGCACTCCTGTGGTGCAGTGCAGGAGGATGAGCAGAGCTTTCTGAGGATAAATAGTATTAAAAATACATCTGAGCTGAAATTTTTGCATCCAAAACTGAATCCAAACTTGCCCAAAGTTCAAGGATGCTCAGGTCTGAGGCTCTTGTTCAGTCATGTCTCTGGAGACCTTTGAATGCCATTTACTCTGCGAAGAGAAAAACAGGAAGCAGAGACTGTGTCACCCCCGGGGCCTTTCCTCCAGCTGAGCCGACTGGTCTGGGACAGATTATTTTGGTTGCAGGCACAAACAGGAGGAACTTTCCTCTGCTCTTTAGATACAGCTTTTTCTGTGGAGCACTAACCCCCTGACAGGAGGCAGTGCCTTCTTACAAGCTGTCTCTGAGCCCAGCTGATGGAGACCCAGGGGCTGCATCAATGGTGTCTCAGGCATTTGGAGGTAGCTTGCTTGAGGCATCTTTTCTGCACCAAGGCTCTCACCTGGGCTAAACAAACAACTGAGTGATTTTTTAAGAGGAGAACTGAGTCTTGGCCTGCCCTATCGCTGGCTCTTGTGTCTTGTCTTCCAGGTGAATTAAATATTAGGGTTTATCAGCAGGAAAACTCACAAAACAGGACAACAAAGTGCTTCTTGAAAGTGAATTTATAAAATCCATATATTTGTCAAAATTGCATGCGAAGTCTAGAAACCACAGCACGCAATTCAGGGAGCTAATCAGCCAAGATGTAATTGCAAACCCTTGCATCAGGCAGCTGAGTCATGAGATAAAGTGGGAGAATTGGGGATGAACAGCAAGAAAATCCACATTCTTGGCTTGGAGAGATGCAGAGCATTTCTAGTTCCCTTCCTGGCTGCTGTCAAGGCTTTGCAAGTAAATAACTAGCATGAATAATCTATGCATTTCATGTACACTACTCCCATAGAGTAGTTTTAATGTAGAGAGGGTTTAAGGGATTTTGAGAAAAACTGCTCAGAGCTGTTTCAAACAATTGCTAGGTATTAATGTCACATTTGCAAGTCCTGGTGTTTCCCTGATTTTAGCAGAATAATATTTTCTGCTTATTAAGGGTTCAAGTTCTTGCTCTAGCTGTAAAAGTACTGGAGACAGATGCTAAATTGCAGGTAAATATGCTGCTGTGCTGGGGAATGGCCTTGTATCAGATGTAATTGAGACAAACACTCCGGAAATCCAGGAGGCTAAAAATTTGTCTTTCATTCAATCTGCTAAACAAGGGTTGCTGAATAAAATTAGGGAAAATTAGAGCTGATTCATGGGCTATATGCTGGCCAGAAGGGAAGTAAATGCATAACGAATACATTTTATAATAAGTAGTTCAACCAAGTCTAATATCAGAATTGTTCATGCCATGGTGGTGTGCCTTTATTCTTTCTCTGCTTTTGAGATATCACTCAAGTATTTTGTTCTTCTCCCACTCTCTCCAGATAATACACCAGGCTCATAATAATACATCTGCTAAATTTCCAGCGCGACAAATCCCACATACGCACAACCCTGTGTGTCTCATGGTTTCACAATATCAGGATTACATGTTTCCAAAAACCCTTTTTCAAACCTGCAATTTGAAGTGATGGTTTTAGCCACTATTCTCTGTCTGAGCTAGTTGGTGGCCTGTGCTCTCCTGACAAGTGGGGAGAAAACCTACTCAAAATTAGAACTTCTGTAGGGAAAGAAAATTAAATTCTCTTTGAGAGAGCTTAATGGATGACAGAAACACTGTGGATGTGGTTTACCTGGACTTTATTAAAGCCTTAGACACTGTTTCCCACAGCATTTTCCTGGAGAAAGTGGCTGCTCATGGCTCAGACTGATGTGCTCTTCCCTAGGTAAAACACTGGCTGGATGGCCAGGCCCAGAGGGTGGTGATGGATGCAGTTCCTCCAGCTGGTGTCTGGTTGCAGGTTCCAGGCTTGTGTTGAGGCCAGTCCCGTTTAATATCTTTATCAATGATCTGGATGAGGGGATTGAGAGCACCCTCAGTCACTTTGCTGGTGACACCAATTTGGGTGGGAGTGTGGATCTCTTGGAGGGTAGGAAGGCTCTCCAATGCTCACCAGAAATCTGGAAGAGCTGTCTGGGTTAAACGCAGTAATAAACCACCCAGCAATATCCAAAATGGCAAGTTTAGATAAATTTGTCTAATGGCCTTTGAGACACAGTTTCATAGCACCTTCTTTCTTTTTCAATATGAAAGGCCTATTCTGTCTTCTGCTAGCAACACCATCATTCAGCTGGACTATGAAAGTCAAAGGAGGGTGTTTACCACGACTGAGATGAGCAATGGGCTACATCAGAGCAGAACTCAGCCTGCTCTGACCCCATCAGCTCCATCACAGGAGCACACACTCCCACGCCTGGGGCAAGGGCTGGCATCATGAGACACGAGTGCAAAGCAAGCAGTGCAGCCACCTCCTGGAGGACATTAAGTCCCCAAGGGTTGTCTTGTGTTCCCCACCAAAATCAGCCTTGCTGTGATTCTTGGTTGTCTCATATGAGAGAAGTTTGCATCATGGCCTCTTTGTCATTGTGGGTGTCCTCCCCTTTCAGCTGCATTTATTTTTCAGGGTATCAAAGCTAGGAGAAGTGTGTAGGACTGAGAGTCCCCAGGAATATCACCACAGAGGACAGCTCTCAGTGCATGAGTGAGGTTTTAAGGCAGGCATACCCAAATGGGGATGTTGACTCTGCAAACCGTCCTTACCCAGAATTTTTGTCTCAGAATGTGGCCTCACCCCTTTCAGACTTATTTGCCAAGTATTCCTGGGAAAGGGTTGTGCTGTTCTGACATGCCCAGAAAATCCCACATTTGCTCACATTAGGAAATCAATCACTAAAATATGGAAAGTGAGCCTAGGCTATAAGTGATTATACAGCATGCTTAACTGGTTTCTTTGGAGAAAAGCAGCACAGCAGGGTCTTTACCTGACCTTCCCACTCTGCACCTTAAAAGTTTTTTATTATGTTCATTTTTTGTGGTTTGTTTTTTAAAAAATTGTTTTTGTTTGTTTGTTTGTTTGTTTGTGTGTTTGAGGTTTTAGGGGGTTTGGGTTCTGTTGGTTTTTTTTTTGGTTTGTTGGTTTTGTTGGGGGTTTTTTGTTTGGTTGATGGGTTGAGGTTTTTTTGTTTGTTTGTTTGTTTGTTTTTATTTTCTTTTATTTTACAGGGATTTTAAACTGCAAAGCTCTTCATAGAATAACAGGCTTAGAACATCCTGCATTGAAAGAGACCCATAAGGATCACCGAGTGCATCTCCTGACCCTGCACAGGACAACCCCAAGAATTAAGCCACGTGCATGTGAGGATTGTCCAAATACTTCTTGAACTCTCTCAGGCTGGTACTGTGATCACTTCCCTGGGGAGGTGAGATGGTGAGACAGGCACTGTCTGGGTAAAGAACTATTTTCTAATATCCAACCTAAACTTCCCCTGACACAACTTCAGGCCATTCCCTCAGGTCCTGTCCCTGGTCACCACAGAGCAGAGATCAGTGCCTTCCCCTCCTCTTCGCCTCACAGGAAGTTGTAACTGCACTGAGGTCTCCCCTCAGTCTCCTCCAGGCTGAACAGACCAAGTGGCCTCAGTCACTCCTCACACAGCTTCCCCTCAAGGTCCTTCACCATCTTTGTAGCCCTCCTTTGGACACTCTGCAATAGTTTAATGTCCTTCTTACATTGTGGTGCCAGAAACTGCCCACAGTAATCAAGGTGAGGCCGCCCCAGTGCAGAGCACAGTGGGACAATCCCCTCCCTTGCCCAGCTGGCGATGCCAGGCCTGATGCCCTCAGGACAGGGCTGGCCCTCTTGGCTGCCAGGGCACTGCTGGCTCATGTTCAACTTGCCATCAACCAGGATCCCCATTCCCTTTCCATGGCACTGCTCTCCAGCACCTCCTTCCCCATTCTGTCCGTACGTCCAGGGCTGCCCCATCCCAGGTGCAGAATCCAGCACTTGTGTCTGTTACTCTTCATATTGTTGGTAATTGTCCAGCCCTCTAATTTTTAAGGTCTCTCTGCAGGGCCTGTCTGCCTTTGAGGGAGTCAGCAGCTCCTCCAAATTTAGTAACACCAGAATAACAGCCCAGACAAACTGCCCAATACAGGTTTTCAAACTGGCTTCCTGTGCAATATCCTAGGCTAGCTTTTACTGTCACTTTATAGACAGGTTCTTTTTAATTTTCCTCATTTCACTTCAGTAGTTTGTGAACAGTTGGCTTTAACCTCAAGTAAAAGCCAAGAGCTGTGTATAGTGTCCTCAGCCTCAGCAGATTACCCTGATTTTTGCCACAGAAAGATCTGTGACTGACCTGTTGCATTCCCTGTTTGCTGCCTGAGTAGTAATTTTTCCCTATCTGTGCACGCTGGCCTATGACGTCCAGGTCCTGAGAGCTTATGGGTGGAGGCTACCTTAATATCCACAGACATCCAGATAATTTTTACATGAAGATTGCAATTTAGGTTTGTCCTTAAAAATGCAAGGTGTAAATCTGATGAAATGTCACAGGTGTAAATCAGTATAAACCTACTGAAGTCAATGAGCTTATTTGGA
This sequence comes from Promerops cafer, assembly GCA_013398275.1. Classification (NCBI taxonomy): domain Eukaryota; kingdom Metazoa; phylum Chordata; class Aves; order Passeriformes; family Nectariniidae; genus Promerops; species Promerops cafer. The sequence continues at coordinate 3,167,204 of VZSE01007029.1, forward strand.
TTCACAGCATGAGGGCTGACTCCATCCCTGCTATGACTACAAAACTTCCCAGTTCAAGCGATGGTGCTTCTTTGATTTTACTGTTTAAGACCCAAATTTATTTATTATATAAAGGGATTACGTTGGCATGAAAGGAAGAAGGGAGGCAATGAAATTTGCAAAGAGTCAGTGCTGCACAGTGTAGGGACAGACTGTCCTATTGCAATCCAAAGTAGACCAGGCTCTGGGGATGACTGGAGGGGAAAGCTTGGCCAACCCAAAGAAAATAAGTTTAGTTTAGCCTAGTAAATTGGGGGAAAGTGGGGACGGTAGTGATCTCCATTAGTGCAGCAAACATTAGGGATAAGGATGATGTTCAAGCTTGGGGATGGCACAGCCAGTGTCACCAGTTGCTCTGCCAGAGCAAATGGGCTCTTGTGCTCAGGCATGGCTTCAGTCTGAAAATGAAATAGGGATTCTGGCCTGTTAGAGCAGGCAGAGTCAGAAAAGGCTCCCTGAGGAAGCAGAGCGACAAAAAACACCTATGAGTTTGAAGATGGGATGGAATTTGACTGTGAGAGGGTGGGAGGGAGATGGTGAGTTGCAGTGAGGTCCCTGCCCATTCTCTGCATCTCACATGCCCCCTTGCACCCACCGTCAGGGTCTGCTCTGCCCATGAGGTGCTCACAGCCCTTTCCATGCAGTGTTCATCTCTGCTAACAAACGTGAGTCCCTTCCACAGTTGGTTTGGCATTTAAACACTCACCCACCAGCCACTGAGCTGCCCCAAGGAACCACATCTTGAGGCATGCAGCACAAACTGGGTTCAGACTAGTGGTACTGGTGTGAGTGGCTGTGTTGTGATGCCAGTGGCCTGCATCTTCCATTTCCTACAAATCCACCTTTGTTCATTAATGTGGACCCACACTGACAGTTTCTTTCATTAACAATCTCCTTTTTTTCTCTAGGTGTACTGCCTTTTCATTTATTATTATTATTAGCTGATAAAAGTCTGGAGATGTGTATTAAAAACCTGTGCATCTAAGTAAGTCAGTAACAACACATTAGTTTTATTTTTTTCTGTCTTTAAATGAGAAAAGCTTCCTGTCAGACCCTCTTAAAACGTAGAGAAGATAATCAAAATACAAATTAAATCAGTGTCAAGAAAACAAGCCTACAGATAATGCAGTCCACAAAGAGGTCATGGGGAGAGAGCTGCACTTAACTTTTTGGTCAGGTAGAGCTTGTGTTTCAACATTAAACTCTTAGTTATGTCAAAACTAACACTTGTTTCCATTGAGTCATTAGTCATTAGCTGTGCTCAGTTGATAAATATGTTATTTAAATGGGGTGCTAATAGAATAATCTGCAGCAAAGCTCAAAACACACAGATTTTCACTCAACAAATGCTTGGAAATATTTAGTGTATGCTTTTCTCAACTGCTTCTAAAATTTGGATGTGTTATGAAGCATATTTACATTTACTATGATGGCAGCATCATCTGATAAAGTCTTTCTCTAAATGGGCATTTGCTATAGTCTGGGCAGTCCCTGTGATGAGGCATTAGGTGAGCAATAGCTACCCATAAGCAACTGCACAAGGTAAAAGCAGCAGGCTGGGCTGAACAGACTACTGTGGCCTGATACATGAGGTGCCTGTGCTGTGTTCCTACTAACAGTACTAACGAGCACTATATGGTAAAGGAGAAAAAGGACTTATTTCAACCAGTGTTTGCAGGTGGAATTGCTTTAGCTTTGGTCCTGATGTAGAAAATGTCTTGTAACAGAAAATAAATGATCAGAGAGATGCTGAATGCAGTGATGCTCCTGGTGTATCACTGACATGAGCCAGGATCAGGAAGAATATTGAGAATACCTGGAGTAAGCCCTGTTCTCTTCTGAGTCTAATTATTTATAGCCAGCTGAAACAGAAGCTCTTCCTGCCCCTCATGCCTTCCTTCACCATAGTACATGGGACATACCAGGCTCAACTCTGGCCAAAAATATCATGGCCCTGGCTCATGTATCCTGCCATTTGTATGAGCTGCATAACACTGTTGTGGCACATGAAGCTGTTGTTTTCTGGGAGCTCCTCCCGGGCCCTGGGAAGATGCTGGGGGGAGGCTGGCATCTACCCTGGGCCCTGGGAAGATGCTGGGGGGAGGCTGGCCAGCCAACTCCCTGCAGGCCAGCAGATGCATGAGGGCTTTAGGCATCTTGGTGAGATGGTGAGACAGGCACTACTTTTTCTTGCCTGAAGATCTTCTTCCTTCCTGTCTCCCTTCCTGAGACAGACAAAGGAATGTAAAATGCCAGGGCCTGTTCTCTGCAGGAGGGATCATTTCTGTCTCACTTCTGCTTCCAGACTCCCTGTAAGTGACAGTGATGGGTATTACTAGACTTCATTTCATACAACTGCCAACTTTTGAAGATCTTGTTTTCCTGTTCTACAAAAAGAGTCTATATTTTAAAGGGATCTTTTTTCTCTGGTTGAAAATCACACCAAATAGTTTAGATTTTGCTTTAAACATGTGAGGGGTTAAGTATTCAGGATAATATTTCTGTTATGGCCAGCACTACTTACAGAGTCACAGAGGATGAAGAAGCTCTTCAGTAGCAATGCCAGTGCAGGAACTCTGAAGAACCAAAGCTTGTTACCAGCATTATCCAAAGAGTAACACAGTGCAGAATATCCTGAGCTTGGTATAATCAGCCTGAACACAAGAGAGTGATTAGTGAGAGCTACAAGAATATGAACATTAATGCATGTAAATCAACCTCAGCCTTTGAAATATATAAGGAAACAGAATATAAATTGGACATAAACTCCTCTTTGGGGTCACTTTAAAGTGCCTCTGGAACAACAGAAGAATGTGGCCAGGGTATTTTCCTAAGGCCAGGTTAACATGGACTCCAAGAATACAGACACAGATCTGATAGCATTCAGTGTGGATGAGAAATCTGCTTGCTTAACCAAGAGAAAAAGTTGCAGATGAAACCCAGCATCTTCCTCAAGTGGACGATGTCAGGGCAGTGGTGTGTGCCTGTTTTCTGCACTGTTATTTTTGGACACAGCTGCCCTTCTCCCCTGGAACTGACTCACCTCTACAGGAAAGCCTCTTCCCGCCCCACGCAGTTGTCTGCATTTTCCTTCCATGGCTTCTGGTTTCCTTCTAAGGGTTTGCACCAAACCTCACAGACAAACAGTTTTAGAGCATGACCAGAAGGACTGTGACTGTATACAAGGAGAGACCTGAGCCAAAGAAAACAATAAATGCTTGAACTCTATCCCGTTATTCAGATCTCAGAGCATGATTACACCGAAACCCCACCAAGTAATTCCTGTTACCCTCACTTTGCGTACTTGGACAGTCAGGCACAGACAATTCAAGTTACTTTCCCCAAATTCATGCTGTGTGGCAGGCCCAGGAATAGATTTTAGATCTAGACATTTGTAGGTAGCCCAGACTGGAAGGGATGAGTTTTCAGTCAACATCAGCTCAGAAGCTGGTCTGAGCTGTCCCTTCTCAGTGCCTTCACTTAGATTGTACCAGGAGATGAAGTAGGGCAGGAACACTCTGAGCACAAACCAGACACAAACCTTTCTCTCAGCAACATGGTAGTTACTCTCTCTACAATAAGAAACTGTTCTTTCAGGTAGAAAATGAATCACAGTGATTTAGGAAGCAAGCAGACATCATGTTGCACAGCCTGATGGGAACAGCCACCCTAAAACAGAGCCCATTCCGAAGCTCCAAGGACCTTTAGCAGAAGATCCTTGTGGTGAATCTTTCCTTCAAATTCCCAAATAAATTGGCCTTAAAAAAAAAAAAACAAAAAACAAACAGGCTGCAGAAAACAAAAGGCCAGAATCTTAGTAATCATTGTGAGTTTTTAAAAAATAAAGGGAGAGTGAAAGTGTCTCATTAGAGCTCACTAGTTGGGTGGGCCTGCAGGTGCCCTGGGGTGGGTGTGTGGGGTGGCAAAACCTGCTGGGAATGGGAGATGAGGTCATGCTCTGTCCCGGATTTTTGGATTGTTTTGGGGTCTTTTTTGTCTCTTTGCCTTCCTCTTACACATCCCCTCAGAACACACATGAACATCTTATACCTTAAAAATGTTTACAAAACCGCCTTTTGATAAAATGTTCATTTTAGCTGATCCATCTCCCCCAGTCCTGGACACACTGTAGCATCCAAGAGGAAAGCCAAATGCTGAGCATGGTTCCTCCCTGAGCTGCACCATCAGATCTCAGCTGACTGTGACCTGAAAAGCCTTCCCTATTTGATCAGAAACCATAACACCAATGAAAACGACAATTTCCTGACGAAAATGCAGATACAAAATCTGCATAGAGATGAAATCTTGAAGGGTCATATTGTTCTCTGGGCTGATCACGTTTCCCTGCCCACTCTTTCTCATCTGAAGATTTTAATGGCTTTAATACGTAAGTGTTTGGAGCAGTCACAGTTTGTAGCTGTGTTTTAGAATAAATAGGAGCTGAGAAGACTTGAGCAGCAGTAAGGTTGCCATAGCAATTGTTTGTTGGAGAAGAGAAACTGCGACAACAAAACCCTGGAAAACATGTCACTGTGACTCTACCCTTTGCCTCAGGCCCGTCTAGACTTCAGAAGGGACAGGTTGCATGGGAGAAGGGAGCCCTCGTGGCCCCTCTGCTGCTCTTCCTCAGGAGTTTGGGGAACCAGCCTGAGGGCACGGCTGAGGCAGTGAACCCATGGGCTCAGTAGGAAGTTTTGTTGAGTGACACATGCCCGAACTTTGCAGACACATTAAATCACACATGACTCATCAAGTGATCCCATCATTGTATCAGTGCAAGTTCTTACTTATAAATCATACATGAATCATAAGGCATTAGTTTGACTCTTTAAGCCATGGAGTATCAATCGTGTTTTGTCTCAGATTTCAGTCTGCAATCACTTTGAAAACAAGCTGATCTCTGGCACAGGAAGGTTATCTGCAGGGTGCTCTTGTGCTACTCAGCTGAACATTGATGGGCCACTACCCAGAGAAGCAGACAAATGGAAAATAAATCCACGTAAAATGTGGGGAATCTACTTTAACTTACATGAGAATATCTCTGAGAACCAAACACCACTTCTACCAGTGTTATCTGAGCAATGCAGTGATAAATTCACAGCATTTGTCAGGAGGTTTTCCTTGTGGCTTTACATTTGATGTTTTATATATTTCATTTGCTTACCCCTGGCACCAGCCTTTAATGGGTGACTTGCATTATTACCCTCTTCTTACAAGGGAAGGGACAAGGACAGAGTGTAGATGGGAGCCAAGGTGAAATAGACACAGCAGAGCTGAAAATTGATCTTGTTCCCAGTCTCCATTTGACACAGACCCTGCCTAATAGTGTAAACTCATGGTTCTGCTGCCATTACAGCAGATGCTGCTGGCACCTCCTAGATGCGAGGGTCACACCATGTCTGAGCATCAGCATTTCAGTGACAGCATTCAGAGACACCCGTGGGACATTTATATTCCCATGTCAACATCCCTGGCCCAGGAAATAATGTTTGCATAAATAGTTTTAAAATGCTGTCTGGAATATCTTAACCACCTAGGACACCCTTCTCTAAACACAGCAGTAAAGTGACCCCTGTGCCTTAGGAAGAGGGAGAGGGAGGCAGTACCTCACCGGTCACCAAACCAGCAACCAGCCACACTGGGCATCAAACAGCACTTGCAGAATGCCTCCACCCTTCTCACCCACAGGACAACAGCTCAGACTAGAACAGTGCTTCTCAAGTAAGGATTTAAAAGATCACTTCATGACATTGTCTGTACAATACTACAGTGACACACAAATGCTTCAGCTGTACTCACAAAATACACACTGATGATGGCATATCCAGGCCACATCTGATTACCTTATTGAGTGCAGCTGGCCCCAAATGATCTTTATTCTTGAAATAATTGCCAGCATTTTGTCAGGCAGAGATGGTTCTGTTTTGGAGGAAGAAGGTGGACCAGACAGCATCCCAAGATTTCTTCCAGTTCTATTTTCTTGTGGACCTTGTTCTGGTTAAAATCAAATCCATAGCACCGTATTTGAACTATTAGAGCTTGTGAAGCAGAACAAACTGCTTGGATACTTCTTCAGTGCAGGGAATAGCCAGAGATCCAGTGGTGTAAGATATTCATCAAAGCTGTGGAAGAACACCAAAACTGCTTTCCTACATAAATCAATGAGCCATGTAAAATAGAAGCCCATGTCTAGCAGTCAGTTATGCCAAAGTCAGAGAGAGATGCAAAGTAGCACTTGGTGTAAAATCATATCACACAGGGTTGACCATGGGTTAGTACCATTTGCTTTCAGAAAAACAAGGCAGCTGTAGGGTAATTCAGGCCCGCTTGCCCTGTGGCTTTACACAGCATAAAACTCCCTCAAAACTGGGTGGTATAGGTAGTTGCTGAGCAAACTTTTTATGCACAAAGACCTCCTTGCTCTTTAAAATAAAAAACACCAAGACATAAAGAGATGAAAATCTGGGACCTTTTACATATTCCCAAGGTAGATTCCAAGAGAGGATATGAAAAGCTAGGGCTGCTCTTAAAAGCCTACATTAACTGACTGCTTGTGTTAGAGAGGGAGTAGCTGCCTTGCCCTAAGAAAAGACAGGTGAAACTTCTGAGGTGGCAATTCACTTCATCTGCTTGGACCAGCTCATGAGGGAACCACACCATGCCAGGGAGGGCTTATCCCCAGCTCCTTCCCCAAGGCTGCTCCTTGGCACGGTGTCTGTGGTGTTCCCAGTATGGAGAAACAGTTCACCCACTCACTGACACAAACCTTCATGGTTACCAGGTGTGCCAAGAGGTGAAGGTCAGTGCAATCAACATGCATGTTTGCCACCATTTGGAACCAAACACCTCTCAGCCTGCAGAGCACATTTCTGCACAGCCCTGCTTCTGCAGCTTCAAAACATTATGTATGCTTGGCATCTTGCTACCTCGACACAAACACTGTCGTCAGGCAAAGCTACCTCCCTTGAATAATGTACCAAAGGCCAAGGAACATGAACCATCCTACAGCAGGAAATTTAGTTTGCTTTAAGCAAACTCAGCTACCAAATTGAATTTTTTTTTTGCTATAAGACATGTTTGATAAAAAATATTTATATAAAATTTTCTTTTGGAGGGCTTGAACTACAGGTTTGGCTTTCTTGCTGACCCTGCTTCAACACTCAAATGAAAGCTTTTTATTTCCCTACATTCCTTTTTTTTTTTGCTTGCAAAGATTACTTCTCTTGCCTGACAGGAGAGCACATCTTCTGAAGACCAAGTCAGAGCCCATGGGTGCTGTCTGTCAGCACTTGCACTGAGGTCCCTGGTTTCAGAGATGTACATACTGACTTGATATCAGCCAAGCACCATTTCTAAAGCAGTTTCCAAATCCTCCATGCTAAGGAGCTACTACTGTCCTAGGAAAGGCTTCAGCAAGCAGAGACAGGTCTGCTTGTGGATCAGTTCCTTCCTCTTATATTACTGCAGATGCTTTGTTCATTAAATAGCATCTATCCTTTGATGCATTCTCTCTCTAAAATCCAGGTTTATTTTACTCTTGATATCATAGGTTTCCTGCTGCAGAATTAGTAGGCTACATTAACAGGATCAGAAAAAATACCTCATTTTTTTTAACTCTTATGTACAACAAGCCAAGAGTGGGGAGAAGCATAAGTTTATACTGTCTCAGCAGGGCTATTTTCTACTGGAAACCTTTTAGATTTGTCAGCATTAGATTATGAAATTATTTTCATTTCTTAGCATCCCCCCTTCAAGGTAATACATCCACAGGAACTCTTAAAAATTGATTTTTTTTTCCCTACCCCTGACAGAAGGATTATCAGTATCCAATACAAACTACTGGCCTTGCCCAGCCCTCGCCTGGGTAGTGACCATGCAGTGACAGAGAGAGAAAGTAGGACAAAATCTGTGCAACATATGGTCTGTGAGGCAACTCCCCTGCTCCCGCAGCTGCTGAGGGGGCAGGGGAGCTGCATGGCCTCTGGAGAGGCCACGAGGAGCAGCCAAGTAGCCCATGAGGCTGTGGGGAGCCCAGGTGGGCTCTTGGCCAGTGACAATGTGCACAGCATTTGGCTGGCAGAGTGGCACGTGTACTGCTGGGAGCAGCCAAGCTGCCTCCCCTTGGTTCTGCACAGCCCAAGGGGCAGGTGAGGGGGCAGCTGGATGTTGTCTTGGCTGAAGAGTGATGGAGGGTGGCTCTGGCAATGGTGGGGGCCAGGGGCATGAAGGGCTCCACGGATGCAAATGCAGGGTCAAGTTAGAGATGTGGGAGGTGGTTGCATTTTAGGAGTCTTAAGGCATTACAGATAGCAGAGATGAGGAATGAGGAGGGACCCAGGATCTTGTGGAGAAGAGGAAAGCAAAACTGAGCATTAAATGTTGTGGACGCAGGGAGTTGTGGCCCAGTAGTGATGTTTGATGGCCTCTAAAATCCAATGTGCCCATGAGAGCTGGTCTGCACTGGGCTGTCTGTCTAGGCTTCTGGAAACCAGCTTCACCTCAGGGAGCACCTTCACTGTTTGCATTTGTAAACACCAGACCCACTGAACAGTGGGGTGTGGATCTGAAATGCCTGCACAGCTCTCTTGAGTCCTGGTCAGGTAGAGCAGCATTTATGCTTTACGTTTTTCTGTTTTTTGAATGAGTGAGTTTTGCATTCCTTTAGATTGCTGGCAGAATTTTCCAAATGGGGACTGGGTATCACCCAACCACATCGCCTCAAGCTCCCACTTCACCACGGAGTATGATTAAAAGTGAAACCCTTCTCTTTCTGATGAGCTTCTTGTGAGACATTCTGGTTAAGAGTTTGTAATCTTTAACTCCTTTGACCAAATCTACAAAAAAAGTGATGGTGACACTGATTTCTGTAGCATCTCCTGTAGCTTTGGCTGTGCTTGGCTTCAGGCACAGGTGAGCTCTGGAGCAACAGACAGACCTTGAATCCACCAAGGCCCACACAGTGGCATAGGCCACCAGATCACCCAGAGCAGAGGGATTATGTTACCTGTTGCACGACAGCCTCAGGGTACCTAAGAAATAACCCAATACTCACCACAGGAGCAAAAGTTCTACGGGTTATCTCTGAATGCAACACTTGTTATTTATTGCATTATTATATTCTTTAAAATAATATTATTATCTTTACAGGAAGAAAACACCACAATCACTTTTTCTTAGTAATGATTGCTTTCTTTCTGTGCTCATTGTAAAATTTCTTATGTCAGAGTGGGATGCTGGGTGGAACTTAAAGTGTTGTACAGACAAATAGGATTCCATAAGCAGGTATGATTCATTACCACCAGCAGAAAACAGAATTACCTATTCAAAGACCTCTGAACTATTTGGTATTCACTGAAGGTGAGGCATTACATTTATTAACAAGAAGTATTTGCATGAGACAGCTTCTCCACATTCTCAAGAGGGCACAAAGGCACTACAGTGTGTGTCAGCCTGTGTAAAGAAAATTAGGCACATCAAGAAAAAATTAAAGGACTTAACCTCTTCAGTTTTGGCTTCAAAGGAAAACACAGTGTAAACTTGCTCTTTTTTCTACTGACACTAGAGTGTCCCAAGGGGGCTTGTACCAACACTCAGGCTTTGGGGATGAGAGTGGTCCTGGGTGGATGCATGCTCTTCACTCAGGCCCAAGCAGCAATGAAGAATAAAAAACAGGAGCCTTGATGGTTCAAATGCTGCTGGGACTGTGAGTTGGTGTTGCCTCACATTATCACTGGCTCATGGCAGCAAGGCACGGGCACAGGTGGCACTGCCTCTTTCCTTTGCTCTTCTGGCAGCTCTTCCAAGCTCTCCACAGTAGACCCATAGAACAGCAACACCTTCAGCCTATCCTGATGAAATGTTTCCCTTCTCATCACAAAAGATATGTGCTGTGCAGCACTGCCAGCACTGGGACAGCAGTGTCCCAGCAATTTCCAGGCATCTAGCCCTTTGCTGGTCAGACACGTATTCAGGAACCAGCCTGCAGGAGTTCAATGTACATTCAAATCTTCTGTCAGGTGCCATTAGATTAAGGACAGATTTTCAAGAATGGGGCCAGAAGAGCCCAAACAAGCACGTGCAAACACCTCATGGTCAACACTTTTCTTCAAATAGTTAAATTCCAAATCTTTCATACACTTTACTCTCTCATCCCATAGTGATCTTCTGCTACAGGGAGCATGGCCAGTGTAAGGCACGAGTAAGGTGTAAGGCACCCCATGTATCTGACCCAGCTGAGTTCTTCTGGGCAGAGCAGACAAGGTGCATTTTGTCTCATGCTCACTAACTCTGGGTAAGTCTGCAAGCTTGTCTCCTCCTAAGCCTTCTGAGAAGGAAGGGCCTTGCTTGAGCAAATCACCACCAAAAGACAGGGAAAAAAAGGTAGGAATAGGCAAGCAGTGTTTTTGGACAAGGGCGATTACCAGAGGATCCCACAGGAATCTCTTCCAGAGTTTAGATGGTATGAACCATATGGATCATATGACAACATCTTCATAAATTATTTGAAAGAGTGAGGAACAAAGATTGATGGTGATATGAACTGATTCAAAGCAATAAGACTGAAAGCTGACTGTATAGAGTTGTAGTACAACTTTGCAATAAATGGCTGGATGATAAAAAGCCAGATGAAATGTGATATTGATAAATGTGGAATAATGCATACTGCAAAGACAACTTTAACTCCACAGTGATGTGCTCTGACTGGCTTGCTACTGCTCAGGAAAGAGATCTTAGAGAGGTTTGTTAAACTGTCTACTCAAAGCTCAGGATCAGTTTGAAAAGGCTAATTTTAATACTACTATTAGGAAATTGTAGAAAACAATTTGAGAGAAAAAAGAACCAAATAAATATTGCAAGGATTGTATTGCCTGCATCTTACCATACATCTCTACAGCGAGCATTGGCATCTCTTCCCAAAGTAAAGCAGTAGCAGCAGGAAAAGCACAAAGATATGAAGCAAGGGTGATACAGGGAAGAACCTGACAGAGATAAGAAATCTTCAACCTAAGGATAGAGGACCATGAGGAATATGTTAGGGTTTATAAAACCACAAGGCACATAGGGTAGATTAACAGGGAATAATGATTTAACTTCTCATAGTAGTAGTAGTAGTAGTAGTAGTAGTAGTCATAGTAGTCATAGTAGTCGTAGTAGTCATAGTAGTCGTAGTCGTAGTTGTAGTAGTAGTAATAAGCTAGAAAACCTCACCTAAATTTTTCTAGTGGCAGATTCAAAACAAGAGGTGCACACAGTGTGTTGCTAAACTGGAGAGCTCACTGAGACATGACATTGGTGGATGTCTCAACTGTATGTGTTCAAACAGTGAATGGAAATAGTTGATGGAAGACAGAATATATCAAGTATTATTAATCACAAAGATATCATACTTGACTTAGGAGTTCCTTGGCAAAGCCTCCTGGGGAAGTTCTCCTACAGCTTTCACACTCTTGTGCACATTTCTAAGCATCCACTATCAGTCACCTTATTTTTTATGGGCATTAACTTCCTCACAGTTCTAAATATCATTCTGCAGTCCCATCAGAGGTGTGAGAATGCAGCAGTGAAACCTAGTAGAAATGTAAGTCAAGCTCACAAGGGACTAAATGACACCAGGGTGTGCTAACCCAGGTCACAGAAAGAACAGGTGCTTCTTGAAAAAGAATTTCTATGGCAACAGTGAAAAATTACGATATTCTTGTTTGTCTTCATATCTTTTTATCTGCAGCAGCCTATGGCTTGCACAATCTTTACTCTGTTTCTGAACATGGGCAGAGACAACCTGCTGACCATCCAACCATCCACTCTCAGCAGTGTAGATTTGGTCCTAATGCTTTTTGGCTGGTGGGGATCTTAAAAAAAAAGTTGGGAGTATGTAATGTTTGTAGTGTGCTTAATGAAGTGGAGGATTAAGCTAATAAAATAACACAAGAAAAAACAATATAGATTATTAATTGTGAACATAATAACAAGACGATTTGTTTCTTATGCACTCGAGGAAATAGATCCTTTTTTTTTTTTTTGTATTTGAGCTTGTACTTGAACTTTTAAAGAACTTTGCAGCTTTCTCCTCTGTATTCCTTCTCACTTTTGGCCAAATTTCCCCATGCCAGCCTCTGTGCACTAAGGGATAACCAGTAAAATCTTTACTGAGGGCTACTGTGCAAGACCTTTTTATAGGCTTCCTATATGTCATGATGCCCAGATTGGTGCCAAAGTGAGCTACAAGACACAGCTACTAGGCTGAGTCTCAGCCAACCCTTCCACTTGCCAGGGTTCCTCTGCAGGGTGCACAACACAAATCTCTACATGGGAAAGGCAGTGAACCTCTGGACCTCTCAGAGTCTGGGAAAAAATACAGGCAACCTTTACTTTCTGGGGGTTCAAACATTTCATCTTCACTGAGGGTGTGCTGAGCATCTACTAGAAGATTAAGGTGGTTGTCAGTACAGGCACTTCACACAGAAATGAGAGGCATTTCTTATCCCAAACTACTCCTGCCTCATCTGAGAATGGGTGAGCAGGTGTTAGACATGATTTTGAAGCATCTGCAGTGTGTGAATGCAAGCTATGTATTAAGTAAGGTTATTAATTTTAAATTGATCAGCTTAGTGCAGCTCTGAACAGAAACATGTCAAATTTGGCTGCTGATCTTGGGGGAAAGCTGAGCTCAACGTGCTGGCTCGGTGAAGGAGACAAAATAAGAGGTACTTTGAACAAGTTTGAGAGATATTGATTTGGATGGACTGTACTGACAGTAAAACCAGTGTGAGCAGGGTCTGGTCTGCTGTACTGGTGAGGGGCTGTGCAGGGTCCCCAAGGACACTCCCCTGTCCCAGGGGTGCTCGTGCCAGCACTGTGCCTCTACATGGGCACAGCTGAAATGCCCTTTAAATGTCAGTGTACAAAGTAAGGAAGACATCAATTAGGTATTTACCCTGCCCTATTTTATGCCTTCTGTGGCATCAAAATCCAGTAATATAAAATGCAGGAAATTTATAAAGAAAACTAAGTATCTAGAAGGAAAGGCCATAGGTGGCAGGACAGGTGACAAGGGAAGACAGGATGTCCATTTTGCTGGTGCTACCTGTCAGATAAACCTTGTCTTCATGAGCAGGCTGTGAAGCCTAGGAGAGAGCTGCTGTGGCAGCACATTCAAAAATAGAAGGTTAGCACCTCTCAGCAACTGAAGGACAGCAAGTTGGGGTGTTAGACAAAAAAGTAAAATACTGCCGAGGGACAAGAGCAGAAATGTAATTAAGGAAGATAAGACCTGCCAAAGAGAATATTTAATTCTTTGAGGAGATTATGTGTTTGATTTATAACTGCCAAGACATAATAGAGTTTTGCAAGGTTTCTTTCTGAGCACCATATTGGCATTCTGATTAGAAATTGTCAATACACAATATTAATGAAGCATTTTGTGGATAAAGAAGTGATGAATAAACAGCTCAAAAAACTGTTTTCTTCATCAAACAGATTTGTTATCTATTGGATATTATGAAGACTGGCAGGATCTTGGTACCTCTCCAAAATTTTTATCTATTAATGCAGCTCTAGAGAACACCAGTCTGCAAACAAATGTTCTCCTGGCAGCTGGTAAGAGCAGACAGGGAATGGGACCAGCAATGGTCATGGCACTGCTAAGGAACTGGTGGTGGCCAAGGGTGCTGCTGCTGGGCCATGCACTGCTTTGTCAGAGCACTTCATTTCTCACTGGTTTTGAACTGCCAATGCTGTACACATGTCACTTTCTAATTTATTTTTAGCTAATGAAGTTTCTGAGAAGCAAATCAGATTGCTATTGACACTGAGTCTAATGCAGCCCCTCCTTTGTCACAGTCAGTTTCTGAAATGAAGTTATAACAGTGCTGTAAAAAATACTTGATGTGACAGGCCTGGAAGATGAAATGGTTTGTTGATGTCAGCCTGTGCTAATGGAAGCTGAGCTGAATAGCTCAAGAGCAACAAATTATATAGATTTAGGGCACAGAACAATTTCAGCTACATCACCTTAATGTCCTTTGTAATGAAAACAAATTGCTTTGTGCTATATAAAGTGGTGCCAATGGGAGCTGGAAAGTTCAAAATAACACAAGGACATTGTTGGTTCCTCAACCAGCTCAGTAGAAGTGTGGCAGAGTGAAAAATGAGGAAGGAACTTCACTGGTTCCTTCCAGAAGAATTTAGTCACAAAGACATAATCCTGAACCTTTGTTTAGATACTACACTAAGCCAAATATGAAGACATATTCTTGGTTTATTCATAGCAGTAAGTGCTGATCATTTTACTTCATCAAAGTATCCATCAAACTTCACTTACATTTGCAACCTCTGAAGCCTGGCCTGTGTTTAGCCATTTAAACTACAGTGATATAATTGCAACAGAAGAAAAAACAACCCTAAAATAAGTGGCTCTACCAAGGAGCTGTTAATTCAGTACAGTTTATTTAAATGGTGCAAAGCACCATTAGCACTCTGATGAGCAATCATTATTTCTATGGTGTGGCACCTCAGGCTCCCAACAACACACTTGCATCACTCTGTACTGGGTGCTAGATGAATGTACAAATCTGAAGCCAATATTTTTGTACTAGGCTTTTAATGTCCAAAATATATTTGGAAAAGATCAAGTTTTTAATTGACATGGATTAACCATATCCTTGTTTTAAAGAAGAGGAAAACTCAAGTCAGTTCAATACTTCTTTCTGTTACAAAAGTGGAAAAGGAGACATTTACATATTTCCACAGAAGAGATACCTTTACCCACAAAGATTTGGATTACTGATTCATATAATCATATAATAAGATCATATAATGAAGTCCTTTTCTCCTTCCCAACCCTGACAATGGAGAAACACCATCTTTTTTCTTTTGGAGATGACTACATTATAGTGCCACTCTTTTGTATTGTAACAGTGATTTTTTCAGGAATAAACCTTCTCCTTTTTACCTGTATGTTCATTAATGCCTCAAGGCTAGTCTTTAAATCTTAATAGTCTTACTAGATACAGACATATCTACCTTTTATACTGGAAAAAAAAAATATTGGAATAAATTTGGACGTCATTATATCTGTGTTGTTACAACTGGCCATGAAGAAAACTGACTTTTGACCAGGCTGGTGAGCCAGGTGCAAGAGCTGTGGTGCTGTTCAACAGACAAGACAGATGTGAGAGAGCTCTGGGACTGCTCTGGTAGGTGTTGGTTGAGAATCACGACAGTCACCGGTGCTTTGTTTTGCAATAAAAGAGAGCTCTTACAGCCAGGTATATATTGCTTGGATCATATCCCATTTCCACCTTTTGATGCTCAGATGACACACTAAGGGCTTTGTTCACTTTCAACTAATGTTTCTACTAACTAACTTTTTGCTAATGCATCCATCAGAAAAGCATCATAAATACTTATGGAGACAGACATTACTCATATGGCTTTCAGGAAATGTGTGCTTGGCCAAACTGAAATGCATGAAAGAACTGTCAGTCAGATGCACAGAAAGCAAAAATCACATTGTATGAGCTGGGAGACTTTTCCTGCAGCATGAACAATGGATTATCTTGGGAACATAAGCAAATTCTAAGACGAAATGTATTTACTTAACCACTGGCAAAATAATTTGAATATCAAGTACATTTGTAGAAGATCAAAGTCTATTCAAGGATGACTAAAATGGACTAGTCTGATGAAGCACATGGCCAGAGAAAAAATATTCTCCATTCTATGCTCCATCAGAATTATAGAGGTTTCCAAATGGCCTCCATCCTTTGCACACATTATTAGTGCTTTGGTCATTTGTGTACAGATGTACAGTCAACAAATCCATGAAGTATCTGTGTGAAGCTGTGAGCCCAGTGCAGCTATTACACAGACACCTTTCAGCTCACTCCCACGCCAAAGTTAAATTTAAGTCTAAAATGACCTTGGCAATGAACTAATTCCTTTCAAAAATTACTCTGCTGAGCAATGGCTTTTTTATTATTTGACAGCACATAGAGGAATTGTAGGGAAAACCCAAGCTGCTGTTACAGAACCTGGAAGCTGAGAATCTCCCCAGTACAAGGAGGATGTTGACACTGCAGCAAATTGAGTGAGGGCCACAATGGTGATGAAGGGGCTGGAACATCCATCACGTGAGCAGAAGCAGAGAGGTGGGACTGTTCAGCCTGGAGAAATGAAGGCTCAGTGGGATCCTATCAATCTGTTTAACTACCTGATGGGGAGGGAGCAAAGAGCACACAGCCAGGCTCTTCTCCATGGCACCCAGGGACAGGACCAGAGGCATTAAGCACAGATCAAAACACAGGAAAATATGTTTAAACATAATAAAAAGATTCCTCTTACTGTAAGGGTGGTTGAACATAGGAACCCTTGTGTGTGTCACCCTTGGAGACACTCAGAACCCAGCTGAACACAGTCCCATGTGACCTGCTGTGGGTGACCCTGACTGAGCAGAGCTTGGACACCTTGCTCTCCAGAAGTCTCTCCTGCTGGTACCACAGCATCTTTGTCCCACCTGAAGGCCAGGCAGAAAGCAGAAAATATTCTTGAACCTTGCAAGATTTTATTACTTAGTTTCATTCTCCTCTTCTACCTCACTCTTCTTGTATCCTAAATTTCTTACTTGTGAGTCTTTCTGACCTTTGAACTGCAATTTTATGAGGCAGCTGGCTGAGTTTTGCTATGGCTGGACTGGATTATGACTGGACAAGATTATGGCTGGACTGTGTCTCTTGTGGTAAAGGCTATCCTGGTGCCAAGGACATCTCCTTTATTAAAGCAACTCTTGGTCTTCTATCTTAAAAACCAAAGGAAGATGAATAATAATAATGCAAACTTGGCATGCTAAAATCAGCCAACACAATACTAAAAATTTTGAACCTCACCTCTTAAATTCCTGTGGAAAAAACCCTTTCATTAAGGACTGGGGAAGAGAAAAAACAGAAAAAAAAAATTAGAGGGTTATGGTGTTTCTAATTGTACACCTATATATGTATATATCTGTATGTATAGGTGCCATTTACAGTTCAGTTGTGGCACTAATAGCTTGTCTCATTTTGTGTCACAAAGATACTATACTGAGGTAGGAAATGGAATTGAAGGAGACATTCATAAAGATGACAGCAAGCACAGTAAATCCTCAGGATCCAGGCAGGGCAGGATACTCACAAACACACCACTGTCCCTGACAGCCCTTTGCCAGGGATCTGTCACTCATGAGACAGCTCTTGGCCTAAGACACTATCATGCCTTTCCTGCACACACAGAGGATGGTAACTGGTTTGCTTGGATGGGAAAAAACAGAATTTTCATTAAATTTGGTACCTGGACAGGCAGCCTGCTGCCTGCTGAAACCTGACATATGTGACTGGTTCAGCCTCACAGGAGGCAGAGAGAGAGGAAATCCAGGGTAAGGAATAACTCATACTACAAGCAGAACAAGAGTAAAAAAAAAAAAAGAAAAAAGATCACTTAGGTGCAAACTCCTGCTAGGTGTAAGACAGATGGTTTTCCATGGCAAAGAACCAAGATTTTTTTTTACTATTGGCCAGAAATTGCATGAAATCATGTTATTTATTTATATACTTAGTCTTCAATTAAAAATACCATTGAACCAAATCTGACAGTGTTCAAATTCAGTTTACTTCAGCCCTACCCTTTCATCCACTGATGGGTTTAATTCCTTTTTGATTTTTGCTGTACAGAATTTTTATAAGGGCTGCTGGCAGTATCACTCTGCATCAGCTCCCAAGACTTTCCAGCAGCAAACCCACTTGGGAAGGTGTGGCAAGAGCAAGACTTGCTCCTCTTTCCCCTCCTGGAAGGTGATGCCATGGTGATTGCAATGCCATCATCTGTACACTGGGAGGGAAAAGCAGTCCCACACATCTCCAGCCAGGGGGAGGGGAAGGGGAAATAAAAGCCTCTGTGTGAGATGTGCTGCAGAGGCTGTGCCCCTCCTCAGCACAGCCACACTATTCACCCTGATGGAAGGTCGAGCCCCCTGCAAGCACAAGGTACCTGGAGGTGGTGATTGCATCCCTTCCACCAATGGCACCAGATGCCCACCACAGGCTCACAGAAGGGTGGAGGCTGGCAGGGACCTCTGGGAGTCATCTGGTCCAAGAGTGGATATCTGCACTAGTGCAAATATTATTTGTGTTATTTCATTCTCTCCAAACTGTGCGAGGTATGCTGAGACCCTCACATCTAACTTCGTTTCATGGGCTATGAAATCAGTTAATCTCTTTTTCTTACAGTTTATCAAAGTGCTGCCATGCACATTTTGAAGTGATGGCCTGGAATCATATTCAGCTAAGTTTCACTGAAGATGAGGATCATCTTGGGGCAAGGTGGTGATACAAGCAAGCTCACAGAACAGCAGAGCTGTTCTTGGGGTGGAAACACAGAGTGTGAGAGGGACTGGCCCACTCTGTGTGATGGGATCTTCTGCCCACCACAGCAGCAGTGCTGAGAGCTGTCACAGCCAGTCCAGCCTCACCTGAGATACTGAGTTAAAAACACATAACATCAACCAAACACAAGGCAGAAGGGAATAACCTACAGGAGCTCCAACTCCAGGATGAGAAAACCAAGGCAGAAGATGTCACGGCCATGGGGCAAGGGACCAGCAGTGAGCAAGGCACGGCACTGCCAGGCTTGGAGAGCTCCCACCTCCTCTCCTCTCAGCCACCAACCACAGTTGAACCAGGCAGGGAAGGGGCCAGGAAACATCTCAGGGAGCTGATGGGATGTGACAGAGTTGGTCTGGGAAAAAACCCAATGCATTAGGTAAGCCTTTATCTCAGGGCTGACTTTGAGATATTGGCAAAAGTGAAGAGTTTTTATCACATAATTACTTCCAAAAACAAAAGTGGTGGAGTTTTTTTATGTAAGAAAGGTCTGGTTATGTGATCCAGCTGAATTTTTATTTAAAATCTTCTCCCCCAGATTTAGTCATAACATTTTCTCAAACAAGGACTGAATTAGAACCAGCCAGAGAATTAAATCTATTAATTCACAAGGTTTTAATTTTCTCTTTGTTAAATTTAGTGAAATTTCTTTTACAACACCCTAGAAGTGTTATTTAAGAGAAAAAGTGATTTTAGCATTCGGAAACAGGTATCGGGGCTTATGAATCAGGTCATAAAGGGTAAAGCAATGAAAATCCACTGACTTCCACTAAACTAAAGCCATTTTACACCACCTGAGCATCTGCTCTTTGAGCTTCAGCTCACCTCCACTGCCAAATTTCTGTTGAGATAACGTCCTTCAACGGAGGGCATCCATTAATGGAAATAACAATATGATTTTTCTTCCCTTTCTGCTGTTCCAAAGATAATTACAATTAGAGAGTTTCAAGAAAGGTTGTCTTTGCTTTTGGTTTTGTACAAGGACATTATTTTGCAGTGTTGAACACAAGGTTTAATCACAGCTTGCATTACCTTAGTCGTCCTGAAGCACAAGCACCAAGGGAATGCAGCCCTTTGAGCATCACTGTGCAGGCTCACGTGTGCCCTGCCTTCCTTGGCCATCGTGGGGCAGAGCCACCTCCTCCAGGGTAGGTTTTGGAGGGCTCCCTGCTAACAGACTGGCTGTCCAGCCTCTCAGTCCAGCTCCCCATCCTCACACATTTCATGGGATTAGATAAGAAAGGAGAGGTAGACATCCCATGCTCATTAAATGCAGATAAAATGACTGAAATGCTAAAAGAGAGCCATGAGCCCACTGCCCCAACTGGAACATGGAAACCAACAGAGCAAGATGCAGAGGGAAGGGCTTTGCACTGCTATGGAGGAAACCATGAGGCAGCAGAATTTATTAATGTTTTGTGAGTTCTGTCTAGAGGTCAGACTACATGGAAGGGTCCCTCTGGGGATTTACTCCATCATTCACCCTTGAGAGACTCCCAGAGTTGCAGCCTGCAGGTGACCCATCTTTGGTCATGGATGCATTTCACCAGAAGTCCCAGTGTCTGAGTAGAGGCAGGACCCCGTCGTACCCACACCTGGCACTCCTGTGCTGGTTCACAACTATTCCTAAGTTTTTTTTAGGTTATGTTCTTCAGAGCTGGGTGAAAGCTGTGCATCTAATGCTTGCTTTTAAGTGTGCAGCCTGTGGGACACAACCCATCATGGACTGAGAGTGCCATAGGAGAAATCTTCACATCTAGGCAGTGGAAGCCTGATCAGCTTTAGGTTTACTACATTTCCTTTCCTAGGTAACAAGCTTCACCTTAGATAGGGCAGCAGAGTGCATAGCAAGAACCTCAACATCCCAGTATGGTGCAGACAAGCCTCAGAGCCTGCAGAGCAGCCACAGTGATCCCAGCACCTTCAGTCAATGTTAACAATCTTTCCAGACCACTGCCTGTGCAATAAAGCTGGGGAGAGATGAGACTCTGAGGAGTCCCATACTCTTTCCAAGTAACTCATTCTCACACTTGAGAGACACTGATCCTGCTGGCTAGAGAGGAGGCAGGTTGCCAGCACTGCGCAGGGAAGGGGTTTTGCTGATCATTCCCTGAAGCAGAAGCAATAACTTCAGTCACCAGGGCTGTCTTTCAGCAGCACAGAACTCATGTTTGTGGCTGTTAGCAAGTCAGTAACAAGTAAGCAAATTACATGATTAAAAAATCAGTGTGAAAGAACATGCCTTGAAACCATGTGAAATGGCATGACTGTCCCTTTTTTCATTCTCAGACCTGCTCTATGATGATTCCTGCCAAGGATGCTCATGTCCTTATGGTGGCATCCCTGGAGGACCAGCAGGCTCCCCTGCCTGCCTCAGCCCTCTGCACCATCACACTGCAGGCACCTGTCCCACCAGGGGGAGATGCCCACTCTTACCAGAGGTCCCCCAGCCCCACCCAGCAGTTCCCAGCTACAGCTGGGAAAGGCAAACAGGACCATGATCCCCACTCAGAGAGAGACTGTTGGCAGCACAGTTTGAGTTGCTGATCTGGGCAGCAGCTCCAGCCCCAAATCAGGTGGTGGGGTTTGGACTGCCATCACAGAATGCTGTATTTTGCAAGCCTGGAATTTGGTCCAAAGCTCACCAAATACAGAGGAAAAAACTCTGCATTTCATGACATTTGGATTAGACTCCCCACCTTTAATATAAAATAATGTTCCCTTGGCTTACTTTTCTTTCCATTACGTAAAAAAAACTGACACAAACACACAGTAAAAGAGCTGTTGCTTGAACATAGATAAGACCCTCCAAATCATTATTCTCATGTATTCCAGGACACCTGTGCATATTAAGGAAAAGAATCTATTATCTACTACAAGGCAGGTGTTCTAGCTGTATTGGGAGTTAGAAATGAGAGTCTGGCTAAAAAACTAATTCAATTCAATGAGAAGTTCTTCAATTTAACACACAAATTGACTTGTTTTGGCTGATCAGTAGTGATAAAACAGAAAAATATACTTTGAAATAATTAAAGAAACATTTAACTGGAATAAAATGTTGACTACAAATGCCTTCTGAATAAGAATCATTTTCACTTCAGTTTCCTGAGAAGAGATTAGGAGCTGACAATGATGTGGACCAGTTTTCTAATACAGGGGTCCTTGGCTGCTTACAGACTACTGAAGTCGTGCTCCATTTCAGAGTAACTATCTGACTTTAGAATGTGGCATTTAAAGTGATGCCATCATTTTTTCTAATGCCCTTACTTGCACATTATGTTCCAATCCTTTTTCAGTACACAATTAAATGCTCTAAAAACCTGAAAAATATATAGGAGAAAAAGATTACAGGTCTCAGTTTCTGAAGTTCCTCTTCATTTATTCCCTTCCTGAACTGCTCAGAAACTGTACGGATCTTGATAAATCCAGAAGTATCCTCCTCTAAAGAGAGTTGCATGGTGTTTTGCACTACAATAAAGAACCTGTGACATTGTTGAGTGGTTCTTCAACTCTGTAAGAAGTAAAGCATGACTTCTTTGATCAGTACTTGCTCTAAACTGAGGGGTAACTCAGGGTGATTAGTATGAGATGGAAATTAGTGGATTTTCTAGGAAAAAGGTGTTTAAGCAAAATCCAGAACACTGGTATCTGGCCTATCAGGGTGAAAAGTCTGCATTGGGAATCAAAGCAAAGCAGCTTTTGTTTTCTAAGTTCATGAACTTAGAGCACTCCTGGTCAGGTATTTGCATCATTTGCATTGGAGAAGTTATCAGAAAATATTCATAAAAACAAGTCAATCATATTTTCCAAGAATAAGCATCAGTAATTTTCTTTGTTTTTACACCCACAATAACAGCCATGTAACAGATTCTTATGTTCAAGCAGGGTGTTGTGGGCTTTGCTGATGTATATGAACATCATTCATATAGGGTCCATGGTATTATTTTATTATTGTGGTCTGTGTGGTTTTGTGCACATTGAAATTACATCAAGAATTCCTGTGTTTTTCAAATAGCTTGAAAATCCAACCACTCAGACAATCCTCCAATATTTTTATTGTGTTACAATTTCCAAGGGATGCTGCTATATGGAGTAAATTTTTAAGCTGTCAGTATTGCAGCAGGAGAGTGAGCAACAGAGTTGGCACATGGGCTGATCACGGAACTGGGAAGAAGGGCAGAACTCCAGAGTTGTCCTCCTGCTTGTGCCACCAACTTGAAGGGTCATATTCTGACCAGTTTCCAGCAGGGATTTCCTTCTATTAACTATCTCAGGGTGGGTACAATCCTGCCTTATCACAGTAACATTTTACGCACAGCTGTAAAATGGACAGGTTGAGTTCACTATACCAAGTAAGAACATTTTCTATTTTTGTTACCTAGTAAAGACAGTCTGAAGGGCAGGAGTATTTAACATTAACAAGTGCCTTGGGAAACCCTGGTATTCCTATGCAGTGCAAGAGGAAAACATTGTAGTCACTGAGAGCAAAGGCTACCATTCTTTGTCTCCCCACCTATATTTTTCTAATTGTGCTCTCTATACATCTTTATAAATAGAACCATTGTGCAGTTAGCGTAGACTCTGAATGAAATGCAAGCTCATTCTAGACACCTGTACTAACAAGGAATAGGGAAAACATTGGTGAATCTTCTAATGAAAGAAGAAAAGCTACAGAAAGATTGTAGACTGTGCCAAGAAAGTCTCTGCCTGTATGAATGCAAGTGCTTTAATCTGCATAACAAAGGCCCCCCTCCCCTTCCGAACTGCCACACCATGGCATTGGCTATTCATTCCATGTGTCCCCGTGCTGGAGTGTGGAAAAAGAGGCTGGACCCGTGCGAGCAGTGCCGCGAGTACGTCTTGCAAAACACAGAACTTTAAATTCTCCCCAGAATATGAGCATTCACTGCCTTCCCCCATGCAGGGCAGGATGCTCAGTGTTTCCTTTGTGCAGCAGTCAGACCCTTTGCTACACCAGAGATTTTGCAAGCCTGGCTCCAAAACACGTTGCAGAGGTTCGATTACTCATTCACTATAAAATTCTGCATGGTAATAAGATGTCCCTGACTCGCAACTGCTGTGCTGCTGTTGACACCACAGAAACAAGAAATAAGGCAGAAAGAAAGGAAGGAATGTGAATCACCAAAATCCACAGTAAAGCAGACTCCAGTGTGAAACACGGGCTGCCTGCTTTGTGTGGGGAGAACCAGTGAGACCCTACTGAGATCTGCAAGGTAAGGTGATCCCACTGAGAGATCTACTGGCTGGTGCCAGCCTCCAGACACGAGGCCCTGCCTGGGAATGGTGCTGGGGACAGGCCAGGGCAGCTCCCCAGATGGACAAGTACATGAGCCCATCAGCCCCACTACCACCCCAGACTGTGCTGGAGCTGTGGCAGGGCTCTCTGAACCAAGTGGATTTCTTTAATCTTGTATGTATCACTTTTGACTCACACTCACACTTCTGCTCCCCAGACACACTGATTCAGCTACCCGAACCAGACTGCAAAACTCAGGCATTCCAGCGCCAAGCTCTGCTCTGAGCTGCATAGGGAAAGCTAAAGTAATTCCAGTGAAGACAGAGTCTGACACAGAGTAAATAGCCAGACATTGGACTTTTTTCCCTTTACCACTGACTTCTTACACTTAGTTCTAGCCAAATCTCTCCCATGTTTTTGGCAGGATCCTCTCTCTGATCAGACAGAGCTTCTGATAAAGACAAGATGTATCTTGCTTAAAGCAGGATCCTACTAAAGACAGAACAGTTTGTTGTTGTTTCTTTTATTTTGATCAAGTAACAACTGGTAGGGAAAGAAAACAACAGATTCAAAATTTTTCAATTTTTTTAAAAGCTGCCCAGCAAATCTGTGCCCAAAATTTCTGTGAGATATTGAACTACAACAATTACTCATCTACTTGCTTGCTGTTGCTGATAGTTCAGCAGGTCAGGACTGCAGAAACCTCTTATCATGGGGCACAGAGACTCTGTGCCAGATTCTGATCTCAGCTGCACGTGCTGTAATTTACCTTATGTTCATATTGCACTAGAATAACTGAGATGGAAATGTGTTTCACTCTTCCCATCCTTTTGCCTTTGGAGTTGAAGCACAGGGAAGCTTTACTTTGAAACGTAGGAGCAGTGATATGATTAACAAAAGCTAAATAGGGCAGTTTCAGGCTGAAAAATGCATGATTCATAGCAACTTGTTCAGACATATTCCTAAGTCATATACATTATGGCAATTTAATTATGTAATAGAAGGGATCATGTACTGTTGCGTGCCCACAGTTCCCACTCGTTCAACTAAATGCAGATGGGCTTACACTACACCAAAAGTAACACATGAAAGAGAGGCAGAGAGAGAAGAGTGGTGCTGGAATTTAAGAAAAAAACACGCAGCAAAAATAATACCCAAATGGCAAGTTCTGTACAGCACAAAGTATTCATTTGCTCAACTGTAGCAAAAGGCTGGGCAGGAGAGCATCCCAGCAACAAGCCAAGGCAATCTCAGCGTAGGATTAATGCCATTAAATGGAGGGGAAATGTCACAGCATGCATAAGAAATCTGAAGACTTCAGACACACAAGTACCTCTGGATGTGGGTGTTTTTATTATACAGCTAGATGTAGAATTTCAAAGACTTTCTAGCACATTTCTCCACCAAAATCAGAGGTTTAAAGGCTACTGAGTGTTACCTCAGCTTCTTTAGCCATTTGATAAAATCTAGCAGTGATTTCTGAATAGTGTGAGAAGGATGCAAGTATTTTGTAGACCACTCATGCCCTCATCACTGCACCTTCCTTGAGCCCAGGACACCTCCTACTTCATTCAAAGATGTACTGTCTTCAAAAAATTCCTGGGTTGTTTATGTGCTGGAAGACTTAGGTCTATGGGAACATGCCTCCTCACAGATTGGTGTCATATTGATCTCTTTTGAAAGTAGTGGTGGCAAACAGCAGCTGAACATGAGGGATGCAATGTTGGCAGTGATAACAAACATAATTACTGTTCACAGTGATGGGAAATTTTTAAAGGGGAAATGGCCTCAAGTTGTGCCAGAGGAGGTTTAGATTGGATATCAGTAAAAAATTTTTCATTGAAAGGGTGGTCAAGCATTGGAACAGACTCTTCAGGGCAGTGGGTGAGTTACCATCCTGGAAGGGATTTAAAAGATGTATAGATGTGACACCTGGGAACACAGTTTAGTGGTGGACTTGGCAGTGCTGTGTTGACGTCTGATTTAAAGGTATTTTCTAACTTAAATCATTCTATTATAGTGAAAAAACTCATTCAGTCCCCCAAGGTGCCTCTTTTGGTTTACCTTCATATCACAGAACCAGCCATCAGTGCTGGGAGAGCTGTATTAGAACTCATGGCTGCGGATCTGCCACCATCAGCACCAGATTTGTGCCGTAAAAGATAAAGCCCTGCTATGTATGAAATCTAGATGTGACACCAACACATAATTGCTTTCATATAGAATTAATAGGAGCTGGTAATGCCAAGTTTGTGCTCCTGTTATAGCTTTATGCCTTCTTCTGTCAGCTTTGGGAGAGCAGATAACTGATGAGGCACAAGGTGCACTGTGGTCCTTGGACGGCGACAGCCCTGCCCACATTCCTGTTGCTGGGGCTCCATCCTGACAGGGAGAATTGCTCCCAGCAAGAGGGGAGGAGGGCTGGGAGTAACATAAAATATAAAGATCTCTTTTAAAAGATATGATATGATGTGATATGATATGATATAAAATGTACAATCAAAAAACAAATACAAATCAATGCTTTGGTGGACTGTCAGACCACCTGGGTATGCCCCCAGATGCGTCCTCTCTGTGCCAGCACTAGCAGGGCTGTAAATACACTGCTGCCCTGGAGGAAAGCCTGCCTGTTCCAAGGAAATGGCACTTGAGCCAGGAGCAATATAATTAAAAAATACATATTAGGGCACACGGTGTGAATGGCCTCTGAGCAAACAGAAGGAACACAGCCTCCAGCAAGCCTTGCTCCCTCAGATATGACTGCTTCCCAACGGGAGGAGCAGGTGGAATGGGAGCCTGTTCACTGGCCTGACACCTTGCTCTGGCCACCCAGATGCGCAGGGGGACACAGAGGGACTCAGAGGGATGCAGAACGGTGCAGAGCAATCCAGAATGGTGCTGGCCCCCACAAGGGACATTCTGTGCAATGTGATACTTGCAGCTGCCACTGGCCAAAACTTGCACCTAGTGCGTGGTGGAAGCTTAAACCCTGGGAGAGGGCAGGGAGGAACTGTTGTACAGGGGAGATTTCACATGCAGTGCAAGAAGAAAACCTTTATTTACTAATCCATGCCCCCATTAACCAGCAGAGCTGGGCTGTGGCATTTGCCTGTGGGACGTACAGAGAAGAAAGCATAAGGAAAGCCTGAAGAAAGGAGGTTAATTTAAAGGAGAATAGGAAAATGTAGTAGCCTCCTGCAGGAGTGAGGTCTGGGAAGAGGCACAGCCCCCATGCTCGGCTGCACTGTCTCTGGATCTCCACTCCTAGAGGGGAGAGCAGCCGCCGCCCAGCGCGTGGGGAAGCCAGCAGGAGCATTACCTCATCCCACGGGAGTGACTCAGAGCAGCAGTATCACCTCTGCATGCCAAGCGCATCAGGTCAGTAAAATTAATTCAAAGTATTGAGGAAACAAGTCTAGCATGCGAGAGAAAAGGAATGGACACAAACTGTAGAAAAGGCACAGTATTGTACCTGCCTGTACATCATCCGTCCACGTAGCAACACACAGAGGTGATCAGCTTCCATCAGCTGTGATGATGGAAGAATGTAGCATACCCATGCTTCAGGTGTGCATCTTCCCCCTCCCTGCTGTGTGCAGTTACCAGTGAACACAGGGACAAAGAAGCTCCCCTGAGTTTGGAGCACAAAGGGACATACTCCTAGGGACTGGTAGAGCTGGTTGCACAATGTTGAGCTAGTCCCTGAGAAATGGCAGCGAAAGAAAGAGCCCATACTGCACCAAAAATATTCATCATTGAGTTTACAGATCAGCTCATGCAGCAAGACCTTTGGGCTCTCTTTGCAGAGCTATGCAGTATTAAGCTTGCTGTAGGCTGAGAAAGAGGGGTAAGTCTGATCACTGTAATCATTCTGGTCTGGATGCAAGCTGGAATAGTGTCTTCTTGTATGGGAAATGACTCTGTAGCCATCACATAGAAATGTGGAACTGTTCTTCGGGAGTGATGCAAGGAGTACGCTTCAGCTTGCCTCACCTTCTACAGCTTCAGGTGAAAGAAGCTGTTTCAGGACAGAGACAAAACCCAAGCTGATCCTACCCTGACTTGGTATGTCAGCACCCCACTGAGCTGAGATCTACTGTTTCTAAGCTGGGATCATCCCTGCACAGGTACCACAGGTTGTCTTTCACCAAAGCAAGCAGAAGAGGATTTTGGTGCACTTTCTTATGGAGAAAGCAGGATTTAGGTTTTAACACTTTGTTAACACATATTAAGGCACTGGTCAAAAAGGACTTAGTGACAGGATAATTTAACACACTTTTCCTTAAAAAATATTTACAGGTAAAAAATATAGCTTTTTTATAGTGATGGGCATAATCTTATCAATGATTTAAACATACCAGTACCCTAGGATGCAGGAGGCAGCTTTTGGACCTCAGATTTTAGCTGTGGAATCTTCATATAATCAAGTTGTGAAGCAGAAACTATTTGATGGTCCATCTTTATTCACAATGTTTTCAGTGGCTATTAAGAGACATTTTGCACTTCTTTGTAACCTAAGTTTTCAAAGGTTTGCATACACTAAAGCAAAACCACAGGATTTAATTTTCTTGATGGAATAGAATGTGTATATTTAATGATCACATAAGGAGTACCCATTTTATTTCAGTTTGCCTTTAAACAGAATAAAAAGGCATCAACTTACCTGATATCCAAGCACTGCCAACAGCCAACAGTGGACTCTGTCCCCAGGGCAGGTGACCACCAATGGCATAGTGCACAGCACGCTGCCAGCCAAGGAGAATTCGCTTAAGAAGAGCCCTTCTGGCACCGAAACTGCTGACTATAATATTTGACAATACTGCATCTTTTTTCCAGTCTGATTGAGAAATGGAAGGGGGATCATTCTGGTTTCTGAGGTGTAGCAGGTCATGACAAACAACCAGGAGAAATGTCCCCAGGGCTAAAAGTCAGTCCTTATTACCAGCCCAAGCTCAACCTTCATGCAGAGACTTGAGCAAGTTTCTGTGCATTTGGTTGCATCCTGTTGGAGACAATAAAACTAACCAGTCTCATGGGGGAAGAGCTACAGAATTCTCTCATTCTTTTAGACAAAAACCATTGCTTGATGCAGTGAACACAGGGCCGGGAACCAGATAAAGATAACTCCTGGAGAAATGCTCTGTGCTCTCTGGTCAAAAACCTGTCTCACTCCAACCCTCTCCAATTTCTGCCATCAGCATCAGTAGGGCCAAGATCTCATTTTTTTAACCAAGCACAAATAAACAAAGATGTAAAAGTAGGAACAATAATGTTTATGGGACACTCTCCACTGCTTTGAGGTTTCATGGACAGGATTACACCACTGACTTCTGACTTTACCAAGCCCTGGTTGCAGCAGCAGAAAGCAACTTCCTGTTAAAATGTCAGAAATCAGGTTTTCTGCTTGGGCAGCTCATTAGCAGCAGGCTCTAAACAGAAGTTTTAAAAGGCTGCAAGAAGTATTAACACTGCCTTGAACCCGACATTAAGCACAGAAAAGGGGAATTACACCACTATAAAGGAAGGTGTGAATTTAATTAATCATGCTGGCAACTTAATTCCCCATGTGAGTATTTCTCTTCCAATATGAACCATGGCCATTTTCAACACAGTTGATGTTTCTCAACATCAGAAGAGGTAGTTTAAACTAAGCTGAAAATAAGTCACTCTTTATCCTGTAATAAGAGGATACACGAGAGATTATATGGCATAACTGCAGCAATACAGCTATAATTACAGCAGTCTGACTTCCCATGCAGATGAGTCCTGACCCTGGGAGAATTATTGATTTGTGCTGCTTCCTTTAGGAGGGAAACAAGCCCATTGTGTCTGAATTACCCTCTCTCTACAGCCAAGAAGGAGGACAACAATTTTTCGTAAAGAAGAAGAATGGAAATTTCCTTTATGCACTTCTCACTTCACAATTTGCAACAAAATTATTTTATGTCAAACCACTTAATCTGTAGGACTGTAATCCTCCCAGAATACCATTTCATTTATGGAGGAAAAGGAATATCAGAAACAGACTGCTTTTTATTTCTCATTTTTGCAGGTGCTAATGCAGTCATTTTAGATACTAAACCATGGGAGAAGAGAGAACGTGTTCCTCCCTTTTCCCCCTGCAGCCAAAGGTTAGATGAGCTGGCACTGTAGGCTGAGCCTGCTTTCATGACATCTTCCCTGACAGCTCATTTTCAATCCCTGATTCAGCCATCCCTGATCACAGGTACATTGCATCACACCTACAAGCTCACTGGCATTTTATCAGACTCCAAAGAGCAGACTGTATTCCTATGTACCATGCTCTGTATGTAAATAGCATAACATTAAGTCATATGCAAATGTCTAAAAACAGCCCACCATTAACTACCATAGAAATCTATCAAATACAGGCATAATGAGGTGAATGTATGAAACACAGATTACTCCAAATGAGGATCTAACCCCAAATGCTTGTGAAGTTCAACACTGCCTTTGTTTGGACCATGTGTCATTCCACATGAAGAGACAGACCATATGACAACTTTTAACTAGTTGCATACAAAAATGACCATGACATTAATAGCACAACTTCTGAAAAATAGTTTCATGCTCAGTATTTAAAGCCTGTGGGCTCTAGTCTTTCATCAGGCTGCTGATATAAACATCAATTTAGGAACTAGTGTCACTACTCTTCTGATCAGGGTCATGGACAAGTAAATGTAATGACTTGGGCTGAGAGACATTTTGTCTTGGCAAAAGAAGATCACATTTTCATTCAAGAGACAGTTTTCACCTAAGCTATCAAAAGTAAACAGCACATGAAACCTGAAATGCCTATTAAAACACTTCCCTTGATGAAATATTTAATACATTCGTTACTTAACAACATACATACTCCTTGTCTGCTTAAAAATTAAATGTTCTTTTCTGCACAATGAACAAAAATGTGAAAAGGCAAATGGTGAAGAATCTTAGAAAGTTTTATGAATTGCAAACACCTCATTCAAGGCATTTAAGAACAGAGTTCCCACTTTCTGTGTAAGGTGGAAATGCCTGGCCAAGAACTATAGTGTGGAATTTCAAGATGCTGTCTTTGGAGATCTTTTCTCCCTGCCCAGCCTCATACATTATTTGGGGCACACAGAACATCCTTGGCAGGCAAGGGGCAGCAGGACAAAACCTAGGCCAGCTGGGATGCCAAGGAATCCTACTTCCACAGGCATTGTACAGGTTGCCCACAACATGGATGGAGACCTGAGCACCGAATGACCATTACAAAGCCATAAAGTAGAAGCCGCTATTAAGGAGAGGTAAGATAGTAGGTCAAAAGCCCAAGAGAATCTTGAGAGGTTCCCTTCTCCTAATTTGATCCTCTTAGGTATCTCCTGGACAGGTTATTCCCCTCTTTCTTGTTTTAGGGGGTTACATTCCTGAAAGGAAAGGGCTAGCTGCACCTGGGATGGTGGTGGGAAGGAGCATCAGCCCTGCAAACAGCTCTGTGTTGCACAGGAGAACACACTGTGCACAGAGGAGCTCTGCGCTCAGGCTGCAGCACAGACCTCTGGGTGTACTTGTTATGCACACAGAGTCCTGCCCCTGACACAAAGCAGGTCTGCAGCTTGAGCTGCCCTCCAGGGACCTCCCTCTGAGGCCTCCTCCAAATGGAGGATCCACAGCAGATGCAGGGATAACTGTGATGTGTTTGTATTATTTTTGAACTGAAGATTAACAACAGTAAACAACAGATGAGAGTTTTGTCCTGTCATGACTACTATGCCACAGACACTGTTCTCCTTCCTGGGTTCTCAGTAGGGATGCTCAGAGAGCAAAGGGACTTGTGTCCCTCTCCTGCAGGCGTTGCCAAGGCTCACACTAAGCTGTGACCAACTACACCTACTTCAGCTCTCTCAGAAAAAGGTTTGCTTTCCACCAGCCGGCTGCTATGAATCTGCAACTTCCCCCCTCAAAACCTTTTATTCATCCCCAACAAAACTGAAGTGACACATGGCCAAGGTATAATGCCTCAGGCATACACAGGTCTGTCAGCATATTCCCTTACCTATACACATCCTCTCTGTTCTCAGGCCAAGGAAGTTGCATTTGCTCATCCTCGGGGGTGTAGGAGCTCGCAGCCAGCTCCCTCAGTCTCCAGATTCCCTCTGACACACCCCTGCAGCCCCCAGCTCCCTGCCTTCCTACAGGGCTCCTACACTCAAAGTTTGGCTTGCCCCCCCCCACCCCCTGAGCCTTCCCAAAGCAGCCTCCCAAAGA
The DNA here is from genome assembly GCA_013398275.1 of Promerops cafer. Taxonomy (NCBI): domain Eukaryota; kingdom Metazoa; phylum Chordata; class Aves; order Passeriformes; family Nectariniidae; genus Promerops; species Promerops cafer. Next base: position 3,199,163 of record VZSE01007029.1, read on the forward strand.
CAGGGGCTGGAGTTCAGGGATCCGTCTTCATCCCTCTCAGTCTGGTTATCCATTTCTGTCCAGGGGAATGATTTTTATCCAAGCCATTGTTTTCTCTTTCCTGCCTGGTTTCTTTAGTTCCAGTACTGCCTCCTTTAAGTCAGCATTTCCAGTTAGCAGCACAGAATCAGGCTGGGAAAACAAATTGTAAGGGATAATCACTAAAAAAAACCAGACCAAACCAAACCAAACCAAACCAAACCAAACAAACCCAAACATTTTGGGTGCTTTTCCCCCACATTAAAAACTATGCAGAAATTAATGTGCATAAAAACACAGGAATCTCCTGTTGGGGTGCTGGAGCACAGCAGGAAGAGCAGCAGAGGCTCCAGCGCTGCAGCAGGCAGGCAGGCAGGCAGGCAGGCAGGCAGGCAGGCAGGCAGGGTGCTGGAGAAGTGCCTCCCCCGAGGGCTGGGCTTTCCTGTGTTTTCCAAATAATCAGACATGTTGAAGGTTGAATCCCACAAACGGGTTAAGTCCAAACCTTAAGTCAGTTGGCTGCAGTGAGAATGAGTCAAAGGGTGTTTCACCATCCCTCTGCTCCTCCCTCCCAGCAAACTGGCACACTACTCAGGTTTTTCTCTACAAACTGCCAAACCACTATTAAATCTTAGACTCATGCCACTGGAGAGAGGAAACTATTTATAGAATGAAAAAATGAATGAGTTTGCTGGCCCAGGTTCATATTTGGTGACTTCAACAAGTTATATAAGGGCAGATTTTAAACCACCACCTTTGGAGAATCCTTCTCAGGCTTTTCCCGTTTTTCGCGTTGTTTTGCTCTCCTCTGCTGATTAGAGTTGGGCACCATTCTGCAGCAGTATTTTAATTGGTACATTTTTAATGTTTTCTTTAGATGAGAGTTCTGTGGCCTGGCCTGGCCTGAGGATCTTGCTCACAGCCTTGCTGGAAGCAGTGAGATCCTGCAGCCTCCTGAAGTCAAGGTAGAATTCCCCTGTAGTATACTCACAAGCCTAATAGTGTGGTGATGATCATGGAAGGGGTGGAGGATATTCCCAGCATTTATCAAAAGTTCTTAATAAAATATATGTTGTAAAAAGCACTGCAACTTAACTTGACCTATTCTTAACAAAAGACCTGTCTTAAAAAATATTTCATGGCTTGCATAACAAATGCAGGATATTATAGTTAAATGTATAAATTGAAACTCAGAACTGAGCTGTCAGAAGCTTAGGAATCACGAGTGCTCAGTACTTCTGAGGACATTAGTTGTTGTCAAAATTGAGATGCAGACAGCTACCTGATAAAATACTGACTTTTTCAGTAACACAAATCTGAATATGAAGATCAACCTAAAGACACAATTTATAATCCAGAGGAACAGAGAGACCTGCTGTCCCCTTGAAAATAGCTCCTGCAGACTTCTGAGAACCCCTCACAAGATGATATCAGCCCCAGCTGCCAGCAAGAGCCAAAGTGTTTTAAGTTCTTGTGCAGCATTTCCATGAAGCAGAGCTCTAGTTTGCAAGTGATGAGAAACAATCCACAATATAAACAGGGAAGTGTATCCCTATCAGCATGTAGTGCTGCTCTCAACTCATTAAGAAGAAGGATTACTTTTCTTATTTCAAGACACATCACAGCAATACATGACCTTTCGATTAGACAAGGGCTCTGGTGGAATCTTCAAAAGCATTGCAATGCATTTTACATCTCCGTCTCCCAGAGCTGACATGCATCAGCTGCTGCAGAGTTTTATAAGACAGCAGCCTAGGGATGGTTTTGGCATCCCTGCCTACCTCAGGTCCATATGGCACGACAGAAAGCAGTTTCTCAGGTCACATGGAAGGTGTGTCTTGTTTCCTCTGGTTAACGGAGACAGGGAAGTGCCCCCTGGGGACCATGTTTTAGTTGTAATATTTCCTTTGTTGTAAACAACAAGTTATGCCCTAGGAAAGGACCTGCTAAAATGATCTGCAGGGTGAAATGTGCTTTTCTTGTAGCTTGGCTAGGCTTGGCTTGGCTTTGCCACCAGGCATCGGCCAGTGCACCTGAGTAAATGTTCAGCTCCCACAGCCCTTAATGATGCTTTTGAATTAATTGACAGAGAGTTAATACTCTAAGCTGCAAGAAATCTGTTAATACGATCTCTTTTTTTTTCATAACTGAGGTGGTTGTAACATTTAGGAACCTTAGATCTGTGGGTGAAAGCTGAACTTCTAAACTGAGCTGAGCGGTGTTTCAGTCCTACGGCTCAATGAGTGCTTCAGGTTTCTTAATGATTTCAGCTAAAATGATGGGTTATAAATTTAAATATTGTGTAGGCATACACAAAAAAAAAAAAAAAAACCACCCAAACCCAAAACAGGCAAGGAAGTGGCATTAAACAAAAGCAAGATGTTGCATTAAGTGCAAAAGGAACGAAATGATATGGAATGTTGGAATATTACTTAGATGTTGATGTTCCGTTTAAACAAGCACTTAAGCAGTGCTTGATTAGATTAGGTTAGATTAGGAATTAGCAGGGATTAGATCTAATTCATGAATCAGACAAAGCCTGAAAAACTCTATGAGAGAAATGTGGGCAGGAGGTTTTAGCAGCACATAAGTGACATCCAGGCAGTAGAAGAGGATGGGAGCAGCGTCCAACAGCCTCCCTCCTGTACCTGCAGCTACCAAGAGTGAGCAAAGCTTTCCTGGCTGCGCAAGTGAAGTGCTGCATTATGCTCCAAATGCTTCTTCCTTAGAAAGATCCTAATGTCCTCCCCAGCTTCTGTGCCTCTGGAAAGGGCTGAGATGGAGGCACAGGCAGGACTCAATACAGCAGTAACCTCACACCTACAGGGGTACTGCCCCTGATACACCAAGTACAGGCATGATGACAAACTGATAGGAGCTTCACAAAGGTACTGTAGGCAGGGCATCACTGCCTGTTGCCCAGGCATTGCTTGAAAACACACAGGACTCCAAGTTATTGCCTTTAAATTGTTTACACCCTCTTAACAACTCACTGACACACCTGGGTGAGGCAGGCACACTTCCACCACCAGACTTCAAGCTTTAATGGGGGCTCAGCACCTATCAGGATGCAGAATGACAACAGAAGGAGAATTGTCAGGGTACTTTGTGACAAGGGCAGCACAAATTAGAGTGCAAGTTCTGTTGCCATAATTATAATACCTTTTACAGGCATGATGCACATTCTTGAAATGCTTTGACAGAGATCAGATTTCAGCTATAAAGTCCACATTACTTTATGGCCCTAATTTCTCAATTCAATTAGGTTGATACCAAAAGCTGTGAAGTGCCTGTTTCACTTCACTTTCTTTGAGCGGGAAAAAAGCAACATTTCCATCTTTATTTTCTCTAACAATGGGGTGCACTGTTGTGGCCATATTCCTCCTTTCAGCTCAGACGCTGGCTTAAAGCAGGTTGGGGTGGTTTCTCAAGCCATCTTCTGCCAGGCATTACAAAGGAAGTGTCTGCTTTGGACAATGCCTCAAAGGACAAATGCTTAAAGCAAACATCCTTCAGAGCAGATCCATACTGGCAGATGTATACCTGCAATATCACAGGAACTAAGCTTCTCCCAAATATTTGGCAATGAAAGTTTGCAATCAAAATGGGGATGAACTAATTACTGTACAAACAAGGCACACTGTCTTTAGTGTACCTTAACATGTGTCACATCCTTCTGGAAGTGTGCTAGGAAGTATCTGTCCAGATTTGGGGAAACGTGAATGGTAAAATTCACCCAGGAAGGTAGACAATATGATGTCCTGAGTTCGGGGACCAAATCTACTGCTGGTCCTGACTTTTTCACCAGGGGAAGGGAACCTTTCCTCTCCCCATCCCTGAAAGGGAATAGAGTTGAACAGAGGGCATTTTTTCCCTTTCCTTGTAGAAACAGATTCCTAATCCTTCAGTGGAAGGAGCAAGATGCTCCACGAGGCACACTCCTCGCTCTCCTGCAGGTTAACATTTACTAACATTTATCCCTGTGCCTCAAGCTGGCTTTGCAGTAGGCTCATGATCTGGTTGGTCTCCTCCAGACCCAGCCCTGACTGTGAAAGAATGTAAAGCATGTGGTGAAAAAGAGTGATCTTGTACTGTAAGAGATGACCCAGGAGAGTGACTTTTGTCTTTTCCTTTCCATGCCTGACTCCAGCTAGATGGGTGTCAGAGCAACAGAAGTTATGTATAGTGCATTTCACAAACTTGCTTTAACAGCATCGAGATGAACACTCAGTACACAATAAACATGGATAGCCATGTCCAGCTGGGACTGGCAACTCCTACTCCAGTGCACTCAGAGATCTGCTTCAGCCTAAGGACTGGTACAACAGTGGAACTACAGCTAAGACACTAGTACAGGAATAGAAAGGGCAGCACTGCACAGTCAGGTCTATCTCAAGTCAAGGAGCCAAGAGTTTTTCCACCTCCCTTTAGGCCTTCTGAAGCAAGAGAGAGACCAATGCCACTAAGGAAGAATGTCATCCTCGCCTTCTCCATGGATCCTTGTAGGGGAGCTTGTAGAATAGTGTTAACTAGGCTTGCTCCTGCAGTTCATGGTTTTTACTGCAAACTGGCAAATATTTAAACCCATTTTGCAGGCAGATTCAGTAACCTGTTGGAGGAACCTAACTCTTTCAGGATAACAGGAAGTGGATCCTTCTGAAAATATCCCACGTTCTTCTACTGATATCCCAACATATTTTGCCAGATACCTGTTTTTTTTCTGCAGCCATTACCTGCTTTCCTGCATTTTGACAAAGAGCAAAGTGCTGGTCATCTAGCTGATGGCAAGCTGATTGGCAACCACAATCCCATACTGAAGTCTGGAACTGATGACCTTTTGAGAAGCCTGCCTCTTGGCCAAATCCCAAAAAAGGGATAGTTAGGACCCTGACTGTGACAAAAATAAGTAAATAGAGCAAGACTTCAAGGATGGTACCAGGGCCTACTACAGTACTGTTATCAAGACCTGACTGCACTCTGGTTCTGAGTCCCAGCTGGAGCATCTCTCTCCATTGTAGACTGGGGAGGGTACCATTCCAAAGGATGGGGCACTGGTACAGGTTGTTCAGAGAAACTGTGGATGCCTCATCCCTCAAAGTGTTCAAGGCCAGACTGGAAAGGGCTTTGATTAATCTGGTCTAGTGGAAGGTGTCCCATGGCACTATTCCTGATACAGGCCACGATGTCACTGGTCTTCATGGCCACCTGGGCACACTCTGGCCCATGTTCAGCTGCTCCCAAGCAACATTCCCAGGTCCTTTTCACTAGAGAAGCTTTCCAGCCACTCTGCCTTCAGCCTGTAGCACTGCATAGAGTTGTTGGAACCCAAGTGCAGGAGCCAGCACTTCATCTTGTTGACCCTCATACCACTGGCCTCAGCACATTGATCCAGCCTGTCTAGATCCCTCTGCAGAGCCTTCCTGCCCTGCAGCAGATCTACACTCCCACCCAACTGGGTGTCATCTTTGAACCATCTGAGGGCGCACTCAATCCCCTTGTCCAGACTGTTGATGAAACTTGTTGCCTCCTCCTCCACTGAGCTGACTGCCCAGGTGATAGGGCAAAAAAAATTCACAGCTAAAGGAAAACCACAACAGTTGGAAGGTAAAGTTCTTTTATTCTAAAAGTGCTTACTGTAAACAGAGGAAGAAAACTTCTAGAGATGTGTTGCTGGCTTACAGTTTAATTGGTGCCCTCAGTTTTGAGCCAGCATAAATCATTATTATGAGGGAAATTGCTGAGGTCAGGCTATTCAGACACTTGCTACAGGAAAGCAATTCTGAGAGTTGCTATAGGGAATTCTTTACAGCTTTCCTGTAGTTTTGCAGTGTACTTCACACTGACCTGCTGGAATTAAATGAATTTATACCAAAAGTAGTGCTGTCCCTTAGCATGAAGACTGTTCATTGACACAGTTCTCTGGTGGTGCTCAAACTGGGAGGGCTGTGCTTGTGCCTAGTCTGGGCCCAGTGTTCTGGAGGAATAGGATGTATTTTTCCTTCTCTGTCCTTATCCTCATTTTTAAAAATCCAGTTTTGCCTGCTTGCAACAAGTCTGACAGTGAGATCATTCAAACTAAGGGCAGCCCTACATGTGCCCACTTACTAATTTGCCTATCATGCACTTTGCTAATCCATACCAAAAGCAGCCATCAACCCTCCTAATGGAGACATGCACAACCTCTGAAGCCTCTCAATTAACAGCCTTCTACCCTCTGCTCTTTCCCTGGATATCTAGGAATCCATGCTGTGTTTAATAAATTTCTCATTGAGTTACCAGAAAAGCACTGCCGTTAGACAACTGCCTTTAGGCTCAGGGGACAAGGAAAAATTTGGAAAGATGAAATCCTTGTAACTTCAGATTTATTTAGGTCTGGACAATCTGTGAGAAAGAAGACCTGAACCTGAGGAAAAGGCTAAAGGACAACTGTACTGGGTTAATGTCTGTAAACTGGAAAGTAATTTCTTGGTTTTCTCCTTTGCTTGTCCCCAGATCATCAGTGTGATAAAGAGGAGACAGAAGAGTGTGGGAAAAGGGCTGATACCCTATAGCACAACAGCTTTGGGGGATCCTGGAGGGGCAGATAACTTTTCTGAAGCCCATGGTTTTAATACTCCTAACTGCTTTTCAGATGCTTAGTAATGTGGTTTTGCTTAGTGTTTACTCTATGTGCTCCCCGCTATTTAATTTAAAAAAAAAACACTGAAAATATATTTCCTTTCCACAGAAAGTGCAATTAATTCTGCACCTAAAATAAGGTAAAAGGTACACATGAATCATGACAATAGTATTCCATACACAAGAAGATATGCAATATGCTTGACCGATGTTTTATATAAAGACGTATCTGTAGTTCACAAGTGGCTGTTTGAGCCACGCCAGGAGCACAATGCATGTCTGACTTGATGGCCCCAAGAACATACAGCATTTCTGTGAGGCTCCTCATCTGTCATCATTTCTGTGAGGCTCCTCATTGCCCATCAGCCCTCATCAGGGCCTTTGGCTTGTGTCTCCTCTACCTTTCCCACATCTGCACAATACCGTCTTGTTTGTTTTCCCTTACGAAGTTGCTGCATGACTATTTCTCTCCTACTTCCACCTCAACATCAGTGCTGTCCATTCAATTATGATTCATCCAAATCATATTTCATAGTCCTTACAAAGCTACCCAGGCCATAGGATAGGGGACTGTTTTGCTGTCTCTGTGCAGGACAAAAGCCTGAAATGAAGCAGCATCCTCTGAATAAGCAGAATAACTCTACAGAAGACATCAGGATTAGGCTGATTTGCTCCCATGAGGATCTGTGCTGTGTCCTTTGTTTATCTACAAAATGTACCCTGCACATCCAATTAAAGCTTCTTCAAGCTTGGGGCCTTGGAACTGATCTTATTTAATACTTTCATTAACAACCTTGGCACAAGAAAATGAAAACATGCTAATGAAACAAGAGCATATCACAAGATTCAAAGGCTTTGTCAGTGCAGAGGAAGATCAGAGTATTGCACAGGTAGGCTAAGAGTAAAACAGACTAAAACTGAAGATCATGGAGTATAAAGTCGTGTATTTAGGGATTAACACCAGAATTTCTGCTAAAAACTTAGAAGCCTGTAATTTAGCAGCCAACTAGGAACATGTATTTCTAGCTAAGCACAATCATCCCTTGCTAATGTGATGCAGGGCTGAAAAACAAAAGTTTGATGCCAAGAGGTATGAGTTATTTTCACCAGTAAAAAAGTTATTGTGCTAGTACATAAAGTCTTATTGGGATCTTGCTGGGATATTCTAAGGAACTGGGGTTTTTTTTTTGTTGAACAAAGACAAATTCAGGCTCAAGAGGTACTGTGGCTGTTTTGGTGGAAGGAAGGAGGTAGATACAAAGGGACGAGCATTTAGGTTTAGGCTGCACTTGCACAGGCAGCACGAGTGAATTGTAAGGCAGGATTGCAGGATTTGAAGCAGATGTAGGCAACCAGACATGCTCCTGCCTTGAAATGTGCACAGAATTTGTTCTCATGCTTCAGTCAGTGAACAAGCACAGAGCCTTTGAACATCCCCTGTACTGCCTTTCCCCAGCATACTTCTGCTGTTCATGATTAAAGGCAAACCTGAGAGGGGAGACAGGCCTGCAGGAACAACTCCCTCAGAACCTGCCTTAGCAAAATGTGGAAAACTAATGTGGATCTTCCTTGCCAAACTGGACTAGACATAGCCATCTCCTTCCAACAAATGAAACACATCTTTTTGTTCCGATTTCTCAGCTGGGGCTCCTATCCTGGTGTTTTGATATTTAATCCCATTTTTCCCCATCTGCTCATATATTCTCTCCTCCCTCACCCCAACCCATTCACTCTGCAAGTTGCCTATGTGTGTCTGAGGGATGAGATGAACTACAGAAAGGAACGTCTCACATCAGGCTCTGGTACTGCAACATGGGCATTAAGGAGTTCTTTTGCAATGAAGCAGCATCAATAATTCAGCAACATGAGAAGAGTGCAAAGCCCATGGCTGAGTTGGAGCCAGGCAATCATTTGGGAATGTAAAAGATGCCAGGACTAAATATTCCTATGTTGAAGCTTTGGGAATATAAGATAGCAAAGAAAGCAGAGTTTCCAGAGACTGTGGACTCCCACACAACATCCTGCATGTTGACTGACAAGCTATGTACAGAAATACATCTCTTCAGTAATGACTAGAAAGACTGATGGAAGGAAGAGGAAAAAACGTAGAGTGTCTCCATCGATCCCAGCGCAATGGAGTCTGCGGTGCACGGGCTTAGCCACTCGGCGGAGGGCCCAACACACACCCATGTCCTCTGCCCACTCTTCACTGCCACCCACAGGGGCAGTCGAGGGTGGTTTGACCCCAGATAACAAGTGCTTGGCTCTGAGGCTGTAGGAAACACTCATCTGTGGGCTCCACTCCTTCAATTCCTACAGGTTTCTTGGAACCACTCTGAGACTCTGTTGCCACCAAAGCTGCTCACAGCATATTTTTTTATCCAAACTGGTTCAAACTTCAAACAATGCTAAAGTCTACAGAGACAAGATTTGTTTGGCCACCTTCTCAGATGCATCAAGTTCTGCCATTGTCACTGATGCAAGCAAAAAGGTGGGAATACAGGCTTTACTTTTCACTCAGGCTAAAGATAAACTGCACAGTGCCTAAAGATGTGGGCTACTGCTCAATGTCTTGACTAATGATCTGGAAAAGAGTGTGAACAGGGCAAGTTTACAAGTGACACAATGTTATCTGACAGTCAGAACTCTGAGACAAGGTTGTGGAAAACCTTCATACAGACCTAACATGCTGGCGGAATGGACAACATGAAACAGAGAAAATGCCAGGTTATCAAGTATAGTCTAGGACAAAATGATTTAAGTATTGATGTGGTCAGCAAAATAAGAACACTTGCACAATGTTCAGTGTCATTTTATAAAGCAGACAGAATCAGGAAGAATCATACTGAGAAAAGTCCTGAAAGAATTAAACCACTGTCTAAATCAATAGTCTCACCTTGCAAGCAGTGCCCAGTACAAAGTCTCCCATCACAGAGATATATGAGAAACATACAGAGTCCACAGAGGTATAACTGAAGAATTTCAAAAGTAAGAACAGACTAAATGAGATTGTACAACTCCTACAATGGGGTTACAATAAAAATCTTCAAGGAATTAATTAAATACAGAAGACACACATTCAAAACAAGCAGCATTTTTCTCTGATTTACACCCGACAAAACTCAGGCCTTATCCTTTTAAAGTGAATCAAAAGGAGCTTGTGTTCTGTGAAAGCAAACACTAAATGACTCTTGATGACAATCACCCTACTTACCACACCCTGCAACTACTGTTCCTTCAAACAAAATAAATGGCTGTGTGCCAAGAGTAATAATAAAACAATTGTATGAGAAATATGGAATATTCCTCTCCACCTGAAAAAAATGTATGACTTTGAATGAAAGTATATAAGTATGATGCAAAAGGGGAAAATGTAGAAAATTCAGTCCCCTAACAAATGCCACTTTATACCGTATAAAATTGAGCCCTTCATACAGCCTTGATGACCATTTATGTGCTTTCTGAGTGAACATAACCTCATAATTAATATGCAATGTCTGTATTAATCCATTAGGGGTAATCTTCAGCCATTATGAATATTCATCAAATTGTTCTCATATTTGTAGACTTTGGCTTATGTTCAGCCTATTTAATTTTATTTAGTTGCTTAAGGATCTGGAAACAGACACTTGCAGAATCTCAGTGAGATGGGAAGAACCATTCCTTGGAAATGTTTTCCATGGCTACATAGAGATGCTGGGGCTACTATGCTCAAAAATCCAGTAACTTGGAACTAGATCTACTGGAGAGAAATCCAAGTCTGTCTTTCTGTGGAGCATCCTAACAAAGTCTTGGAAAACAGATCTGACACTTCCAGGATACACACTTCTCTTTATCTGTACGAGAGACCTTATTTCAGCCTTTCAGTATATACAGGGGACTTAAAAGAAAGATCAAGAAGGACTTTTTACCTGGGCCTGAGCAAGGACAACAGTTTTAAACTGAGAGTTTAGATCAGATATAAGGAAGACAATTTTTATGAGGGTGTTGAAGCATTGGTATGCATTGTCCAGAGAAGTTGTGGATGCCCCATCCATGGAAGTGTTCAAGGCCAAGTTAGATGGGCCTTTAAACAACCAGGTCTAGAGAAAGATATCCCTGCCCATGGCATGGAGGTACTTTCACTTGTATTGTAAAAGCATGGGGTTTGTTTTTTTTCCATGAGAAAACTTTTGCAACCTTCTTCTTCAGGGTAAGAATTCCTGAAGTGTTTGACAAAGCAGGACGTTCGTTTCCTACCTAGCTCTGATAACGGTAGCATGGGTACAATAAAGCAAGCTGGTAAACCAGTACTCCTCCAATATCACATCCAGGAAAGTCAGATACCATCCCTCCTGGAAAACATTTGAATGAAATAGCTAACAAAGGTGGTAATCTGTGACAATAGAAAAAAGCCCCTATGAAATATTTGATACATTTAATAACATTTCATGCAAAAACTTTCCCCTTAATTATCTATTTTAACAGTCCATACATAGCTTTTAAGCTCAGGTAAAGATGTATAGAAACATTGTATTTAAAGTTAGAGAAATAAGACCAATTCATAGAATTACCTGCTCTTAAGAAGGGGAGCAATGCTAACCATAACATCTAAACATTCAAACAGACTGTACTGAAGGTTACACAAACAACAGTAATTTGAGGAACACCAAAAAGAAACAGAATGAAATACATACTGGTATTTACTTACAGCTGTTCTGTGGGTTCTATCTGGAAGTCTCCAGTGATCAAACACATGGAAATTAGATCTGAAAACTCCTCCCAGTATCAATGTTTAACACTGTGAACATCTAGCACCTTCAGACTAAACTCCTCATGTACTCATCCACGGATCAGGACCACATCTGAATCTCCCTATTCAGAAGTGTATCTCCTGCTGCAGAAATGGCTTTATCTGCCAACACAGCCAACATCAGCATGTTACCGTGCTCTTTTTGGGGCTGTATGTTGTAAGCATAGCTCTTCACCTCAACAGAAAGCTCTGCTCTCTCATTCGCAGTAGAACACGAAAATAGGGAAAGCGGGGTTGCGTCTCTCATTTGGTTTTTCCAGAAGGCAAAACCTCTCTCTGGTAAGCTCAAGTCACCAATGCAGGAGGCAACTCCACACTTAGACACTTCTTTCCCTAGTCTGAAGCTTTTTTCCTTGCTTGTAGCTCTATGGACACTCACCCTGTGTACGTGAAACTTCCTACAACATTAATACAAGTAATTAAGTGATACAATTTGCATTACCACAGGCCATCATTAAGCAGCTTGCCTATAATGATGCCAGACAAGTACAACAATGATAAAATATTTCAGCAAAGCAAAATGCAGTATAATAACTGCCAAAATTAATTCACTTACTAAAGATATATGAATAGTGCCCTGTTCTTAGCTTGTCAAAGGGCATTTCAGCCTAAAATATATATATATATGCATATGCTATGCCCTTCTTCCACTGAAGAATTATTTTATTCTACATATAAATCACTATTAATAGTGTACCCGATATATAATTATAAGTAGTGAGACATTTAACATGCATTTTTCTAGTCCTCAGACTTCTGATCTTTGTACATGAAAGACAGTGCTGAGTCCTAATTAAACTCATAAGCAAGAACCTTGTCATTAGAAATTGTATAGAAAAATTCAATACATACACATCCTATTGCCACATTGAGCTGATGGAAGAGCATAAACTCTTCAAAATCAAAGTATCTCGCCTCTGAACAAATTTCTGAGGGCTACTACACAATTAATTTCAGTCTGTAAAATTCAGATAAGAAAGGATAGTTATATTACCTCTTCCCACAGGTATCTCTACTTAACCACTTGACTGCCTTCTTTCCATCTCTATCTTTTTTGTCCTCTCCCTTTCCTTACTTCATTCTTATGGCTGCTCTACACTGTGAATAGTCTGATAATCACAGTTTGTTGTTATTGCTTCCCTAGCATGCACTGTATTTCAGAATGAAAGTGGTTTTCTTTATAGAATGGAATTTCCATGTAAGGAATCACCCCACTTTACTTATAGTTTACAGGTATAACTACTCACAATTCCTTTACCAGTCAGTTTACCTGTATAGATGAACACCTGACCTTCAGATATCCATCTGTCTTGATATTATATGACACAGAACAAAAAAGCACATTTTGATTATACAGAGAAACTACACTAGTATTTTCAGATTAAATGCTTGTTTATTTTTCAAACTGTTAATGGATACAGTAAGAGATATTATCTTTCTGCACCACCTTTGCCTGCTGGCATCCCTAGCCCATCACAAAACTAACAAAAGTGGCCTGCAGTGACGTGCCTGCAGTGACCTGCCTGCAGGACCCAAATTTGAGCTTTCTCAAATCATGCTCCCAACTACCCCTCCAATGCCCCCTCTCTTGTCCCTGCTGATGTCCCTTCTCCCATTTGAATAACATGCTCTTACGGCAGTTGCAGGGGAAAAAGAAGAAGAGAGAGAGGAAAACCAAGAAGTGCAGAGGTCAAATGCAGGCAGAGCTTTCCCTGAATTCACTAAATCTTTATAAAACCTGAAGCCTTTCCAAGTACCAATGCATCTTTATGCATTTTGGCCTTATTCCCTAGTGCCCCTTTCCCTTCCAATACTTCTCACTCCCTAAAAGGCACACTAAATGTGTGCAGTGTTTGTGCTCTCTGACCTCTCCATATCGTTTTTGCCTTGCACATCCACTCTCACTACCTGCTTTCTCATTTGTCATGACCATTGGCAAAATGGCAGAAGAACCAAAAATCTATACAAATCTATTGCAATACAGACATTTTCTGAAACCAGCAGTCTCATAGCACTACAATAAACTGTTAATGGATGAGCAATTTTAATGGTCCACTCCCATAAATTGGGTCGTTTTTCTTAGATAAAAGCAAGACATATAATTAGAAAAAGGAACTAGTTACTTGTAATGAAAGAATAATCAAATCACCATTAAAAGGACATGAGCTACATTTGTCTTTATTCTAGGGGCCCTCCTGTTGCCTGCAGATAGGAGGATAAAATTTACTTGACAATCTGAGTGACTTTTTCCAGTCGTGTTTGTTCATACAAAAGGGGACCTTTTATCAACCTTTAGCAGAGCAAGTCGCATGTAACTGATCAAAAGCCATTAAAAGCCTATTTGCTACATTTCCATAAAAAAAGGACACACCTCAACTTTGAGGGATACCGTGAACTCCAGCTGGCTCCTGTCCTCCCACTTGTAAGACAGAGCCAGTGAAAAGAGAAGCCCAAGAGAAATCTTCAAAAGCTTTATGTCCAGCTAGACCAGCGCAGGGTATTCCTGGAGAGGAATCCCATGAGGGACTCCACCACACATCTCTTGGCAGTTGCAGCACAGTGAGGTCCCGGGGCTTTGGATCTACTTCACAAGAGATTCACTGGACCTGCTTAGGACCAAAACAGAGAAACCTGCATTTTAATGCCAACCCCACAAAAAAGGGAATGGTTCTGCTTAGCCAGCATCCTCCGTATCAGGAGGAAAGGCAAGCTCTCTGAGGTAGGGAGATGGCTCCCCCAGGTAACACAGGCTTGACTCTGCTCCCCGGAGCCTACTGCGCTCTCCAGTACCACATGCCCCAGAAGGAAAGGATACAGAGAAACCCTGTCAGTTCAATAAGGTTACATATACTGCACCTCCCAACAAGAGGTGCAGAATCTAATATCAATTACTGAAAGGGCAGGAGGGAAGAAAGACTGTCAGACAAAGGCTGACACTCCTATCAACCATGATCAGTAGCTGCCTCAGCACATCAGACTACAGCAGCATTTACCTTGCAGCAGATATCAATGTTAATCAATACCATCCTTTACAAGCAACGACCAAACTACTCCCAGCATGGAGATACACGTATCCTGAAGCCACTTAAACCAGACAAATGGCACTCAACAACAAACTGAGGTTCAGTACCACCCTCCCACGCTGACAATCGCCTTCCTAACCCAAATATTCCTTGATCCCTCTTCTCCCAGCAGAAGAAAACTATTTGCATAAAACAGCACCCACCATTAGCTACACATTCCTCAGCATCTTCAGAGGCTTGTCCTCTGAAGCAATTAGTTTACACCAATAATGAGCAAGACATGCAAGTATTTTCAAAAATTTAAGGAGTCCTGTGGCTTCCTCACAGCACAGTACAGAAACAATATGGAATCAGGCTAATATTTAAAGAGCTTGATCCCACTGACTCACATTTATTTGTCACTTAACGGGACTCTGATGATGTAAGAGGCTATTTTTAATGAAAGAACACTCGTGCCACCCTCTAGCACCTTTAAGATATGAGTAAAAATACAAGGGTAACAAGAAATCTTACTCTTTGATTCCTATGTCTCCTTACCAAGTGCAAGATAAACAAATTTAAGTTTTATCTAGAAGAGTCATGACCACTGGTTTAGTTCCTCTCCAAAGGCTCAAATACACATCAGTCTATATGAACACACTTACAATGTTTTTCATGTTTTAGGTAGAATGGTTTAGCTGTTTCTCACAGAGAAAATCAGAGAGAATTCCAGTTTTGTCCAGGATGACACACTTTATTACAATTTGATTATCAAAGAATTCCAACACCTGCAACCATCAGAGGGGCGCCTTTTAAACTCTTCAAGAAGTTGGCCAGATGGAAGTTAAGTCTTATGCTGGTTTAATGGAAAACTAACCAAACATGGAAAACATTAAGAGAAAACTCGATTTTCATACCCTAAGTTGACATCTTAAAATTTGCCTTCAGAATTCCCTTAAGACTCCAGCTGTAATATAAGACTGCTAAATGTCTATGCCTCCTAAGCAAGTCTTCTTCTCTGCCCAGAAGTTTTAGTAAAAGAACAACAAAAGAAGGGCAGAGGGTACAGATACAGAAAGAATGACAGAAGGAGAACGAGTGTACAGGCAGGAGCTGAGCAGAAGGCAGGAATCAGAAGGGGATGAGATGGGATAGCAGTGTAAATTAGGCGGCTGATAATAAGGAAAAGATTATAGGAAGAGTATGGGAGCAAAAGAGAAAAGTCCTTAACCACCAGAACATAGGGCCTTCATAAACAAAAAATATGCTCTCTTGCCATTAAGTGAATAGACACGAGACTAGCTGTAAAGAATCTCCATCCCACTCAAGGCAGGACACAAAATGAGTAAGTTTTTGTACTGCTACCCATGACAGGACCATTTTGGATAGTCCAGGAGCATGCTGCATATCCAAAGAGCTCACTCATACTCTTGTTCAGTGGCAGTCTGGGTAAATCTCACGACAGAAGTCTGCTTTTGGGTGTTCTTTGTGTGTTTACCTTCATTCACAGTGCTGTATGTTTGCTTTGTGAGATGCCACTTTGACCTGCCATGTACCTGTTGTGCAGACAGCAGGAAGGAAGCTCCTGCCTGTACCATCTCAACCTCCTTTGCTCTAGAGGTGGAAAGCATGTGATGGACAGGGATGGTTTTGCTGAGAAAAGCAAGAAGAGTCTTATAGCAAATAACAGAGGCTCTAGAAAACTGTCTTCTAACTCTGTTGTAAAGTTCACATGTAAGTCTGAGGAATTTGCATTATATATTCCTCATTTTTCTCCCACACCCCAATTGAGTAATTTGTGGTGTGAGCTGCTAAGATACTGAATGTGAGTAGGTGCATCTGAAGTCAGTGGGAGGTGGACTTTCTGTACATGCAAAGTAGCATAAAGCTTTTACCACCCTGGAAATGAAGGTCTTTGATACGGTATTTACCACTTGGGAAATTAAAGTCTTACATTTCTTCATATAGGTAACCAGAAGTGTTGATATTTTTAATTTCCTGAACACAAGACAGAATAATGCCAACCATTTCATAGTGGTGACAAGGGTGAAGTCATTAATGGTCAGTAAGATTATAGCACTCCTGAAATGCTCTACAGGAAATTAGGGGGTTTTAATTTAATAAAGAATAATATTATGCAGTAAACTGTACAATAAAGTATACATGGACTAAGCATATATAAGAATATGGAATAAGCAATAAAAGAAACACAGAATTAGAAAGCTTCTGGAGCTTACTCTCCTGCTATCCCAGGAAACTACATCACATAAGCACTTTTATAAACTCATCAGGCTCTGCTTTCTAAGCGGATGGGCTTCCTGCCCTCAGCTCAGGGAAACTGTCTCATGGCCTCATTGCCCTGAAAATTGCAAATCTTCTAATTGACAGTCTAAATTCATTAATGTCCATTTTACACACATTTATCTTTCATTTAAACAACAATTCTACATGCATGCAATTTACTCTTCTTTTGAGATGACATCACATCTCCTCTTAACATTCATTTTTCTAATCACAACAAATTCTTCAAGCCTCTTCTCTGAAAAGCTCCCCAAAGGACAACATTCCTACTCAGCAATAGGGTTGTTCTGGGAAAATAAGCTTAGAACTATGTGATTAAAATGGATATTGCTGGGCAGTCTTATGGCATGTAAGCCCACAAGACCCAAGCCTGAAAAGGAAGGAGCACAAAGGGAGTTTGAAGCCAGACATATACAGGCCACACAGCTGCTCTGCACACATACATCAGACTCTGCATCATGCATGGAGGTCGGTTTGCATCCATCACACTGCTCTGTGCTCACAAACTGCTCTGCTCAGCACTTCCCAACTCTTAACTTGGTTCTGTATTTCTTAATGCAGCCTCTCAATAGGTGGGAGACAGGAACTAAATGTTATGAGGGTAATTCTTAATATCTTCCCCTTTTCTGAGGTGAATCAGTGAAGGAAGCAGCCTCGATTTGGTCAGCTGTCCTTCCTCAGATAAAACACACTCACTCGTGCCTTATAGGTGGAATGGTTAGTTGATGGAGACATAGTGTTAATAAAAAAGGTTTTGTTACACAATTGGTCAGTTTTGGTCTTTACTTCATGTAAATGAAGATAATTACTAGGGACTAATGAAAATGAGAACATATGCTACTAACAAGGAAGAATAAATGGGCATCCTAAAACTGTAGCAAGTTACCAAGAGGTAACTTCTGGGAGAGATCCAGAGCGATTTCTGAGTTTCATTAAATTTGAAAAAGTTATCGATAAGTCTATTTTTTTTAATAAAGGAATGTTTCCCAAACTCAAATTACAAAGAAAAGTGTCATGTTCACAGTATAGCTCAAATTTCCACATACATACTCCCAATCCTAGTCCAAACACAGACCAAGAGCTTTATGAGTTGAGACAGTAACATCCTGAGGTTGATTCAGAGAATTCATCATCCCATCTGGATGCTGAAGTTCCTCAGTGTGACTATATTTGGTGATGCTGAAAGCAAAGGTGAGAAATCTCATCACTTCACGCACAGACATTGGAGAACCTGACCTCGCCTGAGCCCTGTTACACCAGATGCATTTGACCCGATTTTTTACGGCAAGACCAACAACACAAACCCACCGTGTCCTCACCACATCCTCTGAGGCTCGGGCTGCGTGAGTGCACACAAGTCATGCATCCGCTCAGCCAACGTTTTGGACCTACACATGGCCATAGGTGCCTCACCTTTATCCAGCCACGGGTGGGTAACGCTACTATTGTATGCCATAGCACAGTCTGACCTCTAGAGAATTAAGGTGAAATCAAGAGGATGAAAACAAGCAAATACACTGATAGTTCCTTATGAGAAATGCTGTCTTCACCCGCGTGGGGCTCCGGGAACACGTACTCGGGAATACGAAGCCCCGCAGTGCCTGTACCAGACCCCGCCGCCCCCCGGCACCTGGCGGCGGCAGCACTCGGACTTCGTCCGGCCCGTTCCGGAAGGGCCGCACGGCCGCTCCCAGCCCTGCCGCGCCCGAGGCGCCGCAGGGCGAG
>VZSE01007029.1:3218362-3299149 GCA_013398275.1 Promerops cafer
AGGCCGGATTGGCGGCCGCCGGGGCAGACAGGAGGCCCGGGTCCGCCGCGCCCCGCCGCGGGGAGGAGAAGCGCCTAGGGCCCCCGCCCCGGCCTCGCGGTCCCGGCCTCGCTCGCCCCCAGGGAGGCGGGTCCTGGAGGGGTTTAACCCCTGCCGTGTTCTTCGGGGCCGAGCTCGTCTTGCTGCTTTTATTATGTATTTTTCCCGCCAGTCCCGGCATTCATGCCCGCCTGCCTCCGGCGCTCGCCCGTGGGGCTCGTAGCATACGGAGGCAGGGATTTGGGCGAGCGCCCCAGGCTGGGTGGTAACCAGGAATCCTTCCACCAGTCCCTGTTAGAGGGCATATTAATATGCTCACGTAGGGCACGAAGGAAAAGCAGGGTCATGACTTTTTTCTGATGGAAAAACAGCTATTTCCACTGCTTTGGCTGCAGGCTGCCGTCCCTTGGATAGCACCGACCGAGTGTGACTTCTCTGCCTGGGTTTCTAGGTCGTGGTTTCCCGAGGGGTGGACCCTTGGGACGAGTCCCCGTAGCCTCGCATGCAAGGGCGGAATGTTGCAGTCTGTCTCTCCAGGAGAAGCACCTGGAGATGGGGAAGGGAAGGCAAGGCTCACAGTAATTCTCGTATTTTGCTGGGTTGCAGTAGGTGCCGTAGGATCGCGTTCGGTGGTGTTTATCCTGGCATCATGGTTACTGTCTTCTTTCTGTCAGGTTTTGAGGTGCATTCTTGTGTTGATAGTGTGACATCTCCAGCTTCTTCTGCTTCTGCACTGCTCTTGTCCCACTGCCAGCCACCATGGATAAGACCGAGTTGATCCAGAAAGCCAAGCTGGCTGAGCAAGCCGAGCGCTACGATGACATGGCCACCTGCATGAAGGCAGTAACAGAGCAAGGTGCCGAGCTGTCCAACGAGGAGCGCAACCTGCTCTCCGTGGCCTACAAGAACGTGGTGGGGGGGCGACGCTCGGCCTGGAGGGTCATCTCCAGCATCGAGCAGAAGACAGACACCAGTGACAAGAAGATGCAGCTTATCAAGGACTATCGGGAGAAGGTGGAGTCTGAGCTCAGGTCCATCTGCACCACGGTGCTGGTAAGTGGGGACTTCGTT
Organism: Promerops cafer; assembly: GCA_013398275.1. Lineage (NCBI taxonomy): Eukaryota > Metazoa > Chordata > Aves > Passeriformes > Nectariniidae > Promerops > Promerops cafer. The sequence goes on from VZSE01007029.1 coordinate 3,219,473, forward strand.
TTTTCTTAGATTTTGTTTAAGGTAAAGAAATGCAGTAGTTAAGTGTGCTGCTGTACGGGGGGAAGCATTGGGAACTTGGCTGGGGCATATCATGCGATGTTGTGCTGGGATAGGTGAAGTCAGTACGGTAACTTCTACAACCCTTACATGGGTCACCGTGATGAGGACAATCAACTGCACTATGTTGTTGGCCCTATATGTGTAGAGGTATTTGAGATGCTCAATTTTGAGTGTCTGTGAGGTACATTTTTGGGTGGAGTGGTCCATATGTAGTATTTCACCTGGTAGTTGCAGAGGTAGAGGGAATTTAGCCTCTGTGCTGTGATTAGTAAACCTATTTGTAAGATAAGCTGAAAATGTGAAAACCCCTTTATTCAGATCAGCTAATAACTTGCCATGTGTGCATTTTGTTTACTTCCTCATGAAAAAAATACTTTCAAAGGGTCTTCAAGAGACATTTTGAGGAATGTTTTAACATAAATTTGACTTTACAAACTTAGACATCTGTATTGAAGGTGGGAAAGAGACAAGTAGAAATGAGCCTTGTTACATGCAAGCTGACCTCTCAGGGTATCTTTGAGATGAATTTGCAGTGATTATGGAGCAATGTAAAGCTAAGGTGTAAAGCCTCGAATGACAGCCTAAGCATGCATCAAACCTAGAAGTACATTTCTGTGGAAGCAGCAGAATTCTAGATGCTATTGATAGGAAAACTGTAGTGCACTGTAGTGGGAGCTCAAGAGATGTGTGTCAGCAGTGTGGAGGCTGCTGTACCCTGCTCTACATGATGAGGGAATTGTATCTGCAAGAAAACTGCGTGTGCATAATGCAATAGTAATTCTGTGGCAGATCATCTTCAGTGGTTGATTTGCTCCTCTTAGTTACCTTTTTCTTTGCTGTCTAGTATTGCTAATGTGAGACCAGGAGGAAGCAAGTCTATAAGGAAATAAACAATTTTGAGGTAAACTTATCCTGGATTGGTTTAGGAGATGTGAATTTAAAGGTGACTGGTTTGGAAGAAACTGATTTTTCTTCTTGATTAAGTGTTCTGGCTCAAGTACAAGGGAATGCTTCTTTGGATTGTGCTGAAAATACCTATATGCTTCCTTGTCTGCTGCCACCTAGGTTTGTTCTTTCTAAATCAAAGTGAGTTATCTTTCCTGGAAAATAATTTTCATATTTATTAGCTTTACAAATCAGTTAATTCCTTAACAAATTTAAGAGCCCATGCCTTCCACAAGGGCAAAATCATTTCTCCAGTTACAGGTGTACTGAAATTGTGAAACTTTCACTTTTGTGAAAATTATGGGACTTCTGTAGGTTTTGTACTTCCTTTGACAAGAGTTTCACCAGAACCCTGTGTGATGAAGTGCCAGCATTTGTGTTACTCTTCTTTTTCTTCTTTACTCAGTGGCCCACTTGAGAACCAACTTCTTGGGACCTCCATATAAAGCTCACTCTTCAGACTTCTTAATCTCCCTTCGTCCTTTTACCAAATCTAGTGCCTTGGAGGTGGTGATGCATAAAATCTCATACTGGTTGTACATTTTGACAAAGAACTGGTGTTTCCATAGGGAGAGGCAGTGAACCACTTCACAGTGTCTCTGCTGAAGTGTTCCACCCCATCTGATGGTGGCCAGCGGGTATTCTGGTAGCGCAGACCTCTAGTGTAGGGAGTGGCCTGTTGGCAACTCTGCCCTTCTGGCCTGGAAGGCTGCAGGAGGTAGTGAAGACCAAAACCTGCAGCTGAGCATGCTTTTCCTGTCCTGTCCTGACCTGCTGCAAAGATGTGCCTTCCTTTGGTAGGAGGAGATGTTGGCTATCTACTACAAGCCTTCCTTTTTTTGCTCTTCCTTTGAGGGCCGTGTGCAGTTCTGTTCTCTTCCGATTCCCTCCCTTTCCTCCTCCATCTACCACTCCTATGATCCATGAGTCAGCATGTGAGAGGTTGGAATTCAGGACGAGCAGGCGTTACAAAGGATGGGTTTCCTAAAGCTGAGCCACACAATGGTTTTGGCTCCTCCTTTGAATGATAATTTGTTCTGTACTCCTGCTATGGTAACGGCTTGTAGCTTTTTCAGATCTCTTCAGCTGAATCTCAGAGAGGCTTTTCTAATTCTAGGAAGGCAGCTAAACTGTAGCAACAGCTGGCAAGTAGTATGGAAAGGTTGCTTGTCATCTGGAGTATTTGGATTTAGCAAGGGTGGGTGTGTTGGGTGGAGTGTGACTGCTGTTAGTCATACTACTAACAGTTTTTTCAAAAGTTTGAGTTTTTTTACCTACCGGTGTGATGTATTTTTAAATCTTCATGTAGAAATACTTGTGCTAGCATTAAAAATACTGCTAGTTTTTTATTAAAATGTCAGGAATATGGAATCTGTAATTACTCTTTTCCTGCAAAAAATGCCCCAAGCCAGTTAAGTAAGCATTGTTTCAGGTCATGGTTTGATAAAGAACTCAAATTTAATCACCACTAGAATACAAACATTCAAAATTACATTGAGATATCTGTATATATATATATGTGTATAAATAAAGCTTTTACTGATTATTTAACTGTCATTCTTTAACTGCCTGTCTTTCAAGTAGGCGTGATCTGTATGCTTTTTATCTGTTAATTTTATGACTGGTCTTTCAGATGAGAGTAGCTCTTTAATGGAGAAATAGTATGGCTGTCAAACAACTTGCACAGATGTTTTATTTGAAAGGTACACTAGAAAGTTTTGCTGAACTCCCTGTATTGATTGACTAATTCTTTGGTAATGTAGAGAATTAATGTTGAATCATCCCTTATGACTCATAGTTAAAACTGTTCTTGAAACTCTTCCCCGTGAATAAAGAAACAAGTTGGCAACTTAAGTTTTTTCAAGATAAAGTTGCACTATGTTGATTCATATACTCTGAGCAGGAAGTTCATGTTGCTTTCTCTTGACTTGAATGATTTCAAGATGGATACTAGATAATGTAGATAATGTAGAATGTAGTGGATGCAGCAGCACCTTTCATATAATTAGTGAAATGATGTGTGAAACTTTGAAGATGGAACATACAGTATAAGGTCTGCTTAATTGTATGCACACTACACTATTCAGTGGCAATAGGCTTTTTAAAAAGTTAAGTTTTGAATTGGAACCTTTCTGGGGAAGCAGATGAAACTGGTGGGTTTTCTGACAGCCTTAGTTGTTTTGCAGGGCTGTAACTTGTGTTGCATTCATGCTCCTTTGTTCTTTAGAGAGCAGTAATGTAAAGGCAGGGAAGACAGCAGCCCTTGCCTGGAAGTGCTCTCCACTTGCAGCTTGAGGGTTTTTGCACCTGTTTGCATGTGTTCAGTTTCTAGGTCCTGATGTGTGGGAGCTCTTCTTGGAGTAATAGAGATGAGATTTGATAACTATTTGCCCACAGTTTAAATCTTGATGAAGATGCAAAATCATTGGGGCTTGAAAAGAACTGTGTCTTGATGGTTACTTCTTGTCTCTAGCTGAAACGTTCAAGTGGTTTTTTTAATATTCTTTTAAAATTTGGTGTAGAAAAGTTACATACCTGAGGCTTTTCAGTTGTTTCCCAACATCAGTTTTCACAGTGTCCTCTGTAAACGTTTTTACATTGTATTGTCAGGCCCATGTTGGTTTGTTTCTGTAGAAATGAGCGAGGGCATTGTGAACTTTAAGAAATGAAGGAACAGTCACATTACTTGTGCTGTTGATTCTTTTTGCCACCCTGTGGCAGTGCCTGCAATGAAATAGTTTTGAGCTATAAGGTGTGTAGTCTGTGTTTTTACTGTCTTAAGGCTGATAGGATGCTTTGATCATCAGAGAGATTGCACTGTTAATTGTTGAAAGCATGTATTGGTGTGTTGCTCTTGCCAGCTCCCCTTTCCTTCCTTCCTCCCTTCCTCCCCCCCCAAGTCCTTAATGTTGTTCCTACTGCTGCTTCACATACTTAAGAAACAATAAAAGCTAATAAAAAATAGTAAAAAAATCTGTCCACTTCTGGTTATTATCCATTTTGTAGATCTAGTTCTAAAGTTAGTCACTTAAAATGAGTAGAGCAAAAATCCCCATGCTAGAAGGTAATGTTTAGGGCAGTTTGTTTCAACAGCACAAGTTCAGAGGTCCATTGAAAGTGAAGTTGGCATTTTCTTGCAGTAGCAAATAGATTCCTTATGTCAGCTAAAATATCTGATGTCTGATGATGGGTAACTGACCACAGCCCTGTGTCTTCCCTACTGTTACCTTTGGCCTATAGGAAAGTGAAATCTTTGGGTTTTTTATTGAACATGCAGAAATTTGTCAGATTCAGTAGGTATCAGGTTCATGCTGCTATGTAAACAATTTACCAGAGTTTCATGTCTTGTGAATTCTTTGTCTCTGTGTTCCTATTGTCAGGGAACAGACAGAGTTTGTACAGAAATATATATGGTGTAGAGGTGAAACCCACTAAGAGGGTGTTACATAGTCTTTTGATACAGGAAACTGTAGGATGCAGTTTTATTTTGAAGGTAAGGCATGCTAATCATTTAATATTACATTTGGGCTTGAGTTAGTTGTCCCAGTCGTGGTTGGGACAGTGTTTTAAGTATTACTTTTTAACCTTTTGTAAGTTAAAGCAACTGCTGTTCTTAAGTGACTGACTAAAAGGAAAGGCTACTTCATGAAAGTCAGGTTGGGAATGTTACGTCTTGGCAAGCCCAAAATTGTGGAGTGAATTTGAATTGAATTAATAGTTTGGAATAAATCATCTTGTTTTGTGAAAAGTAATTTGCAGGGAGAGAGATGATTTTTCATTTGTGTTCTTAGCACAACTTTTAGCAATCATCAGCACACTTCTGGTAAGAATTGTGGAACTTAATGCTTTAATTTTTTAGTTAAATATGCTTGAAACTTAAATCTGAGCTTGACTTATTCATAGTTTTATCTTCTCTTACCTTCTCTGTCATCTTTCAGTAGAATCTGCTGCTGGAATCCTCACTTTGTGCGAAGAAAACTTAATCATTTCTGAAAAGGGACTGATTCTTGCAGAAACAAAGCTTAGAATGCACTGAGGTTCTTAAACAGACCATGAACTGTTAAAGAGTCCAGCTAAAAATAGTTCAAGGAATTCTGATGGTAGCTGAAGCTTCTGTCCCATGCAGTCATTGCTTGCTGCCCCCTCCCCTTACAGCTGAATGCTGTCTAGAATTATTAAATTTCTTGGAGGACATTTACTGCTTTGGTAGCCTGGAGGAAGTAGGATGTGCTCACTAGGTCGAACTGGACAACAAAACCACAGACTCTGTTTTTCTGCTAATGCAGTGAAGCTTTTAACAGATTTTGTAAATCGCTGTCATGCTTACCTGCTAAACAGTTGTTTCACAGGCATTTCTACTACCTTGGGTACTGATGTGATAGGTGCCTTTTTGAAGTAAAACACAAGACGGTATATGAGAGAGAGAGAACTTGATGAGGAAAGAACACACTGAGTTTGAAGGTTATTACACTTGATTTCTTTATCATGGCACAAATTGGGGTTGTTTAGCACAGTATTAAAGGAGTCGGTTGTACCAGTTTCTGTACAGGCACTGCAGCTTGGTATTCTGGTTTCAGTAATGGGGGATGCCCGATTTTTCAGAGGAAGGTAGTGAGGAAAACTGCAGAGGAAGGGCTGGTAAAAGTGCATGGGTATACTTTGTAAGTTTGGTAGGTGAAGGTGCACTCCTGATTAATCAATGCTTTTGTATTTAGCTTTATGCTCTTGGCCTTGGAGAATGAGGGGCCAGGTGCCCCTCGATGTTCCTTGTGATTGTGTTTTGTTACTGCCAATAAACTTGAAGCCAATTTTATCACAAACAGGTAAGGTAAGTAATAACTATTCTTGAGCACTGCATTTGTGGCACTTAGTATAGCTCTCCACCAAGTTTATTGGAGGTGTGTTTAGAAGTTCCTCCTCATCCTTTCTGCATCCCAGGAAGCTGGAACCAACATCAGAACACTTCAGCTGTGCATACTGCTGATTTGTAAGCTTGTCATTTGCTAATCCATCCTGTATATCTGAATATATAACAGTGCCCAGTTGGTGTGAGCTAGGCACTTAGGAGAGGTAGCAAAACAATTTGAGTGCTGAGTTTCATATCTTGTGGTCTGTGCACCCACCAAAACATCAGATGTCAAGATCTAAGAACTGGATGTCCTGAATTAGCTATTATTTTGCTTGTACCTTTCTCTAAATTTGTTAATCAAGGGTTTGATTTACCAGTTTCTAATATTGATAAAGGTTTATTGCTTCTTCTATTACTCTTTATTCTCTCCTTTAATTTATATGAGCCATTCCATAAAGTAGCCTGATACAGGAGTAGTGTTCAGCTCTGAAAACAGAAGAATTTGCATTTGCTTTAATAATAACTTTTCTAAATACACTATATATGCTCTGACCTGACTGACAGCCAGGTTCCTGGACAGCCATGGTTCCTGGACAGGAAGTTTTGTTCTGAAGTTGAATACATTTTGCAAAATTTTTGTAAGATAAATTGTTTTTCATAAAAGTAGTTAGCAGGGCCTTAGCAAAAGTCACAGCTCACTTTCTGTGAGATGTTGTAACCAGGTTACCTGAAATGTTGACTTCAGTTTTTCTGACCTACGGTTAGACTTCATTGTTGTAGGTTGTCTCATTTGGGGAATAACAAATTACTGGCACACTCCTAATAGACTGAGTGAAATAATATATTGTTGGGTTTCCTTCAAGATAAAGTTGGATGATGCAAAAGGCTCTTCCAAGCTACACTATGCAGTGGGAAGAAAGTGCATCTGTTGTGTTACCATTTTGAGTTTCAGTGATCCCAAGCCTCTGATCAAGGGCTCCCAAAGAGAGACAAGAACTAAAGCAAGTCAAAATGAGTTCTTTGCTTAAGGGCAATGTACCTTAAGACCACATAACTCCTATGTGCTGCTGTTCCTCTTGAGTGCTGTTAGTCTAGATATACCTCAGTCAGTCAGTTAATCTTACCTTTGGGCTTCTGTAGCTGCAGAGCATAGAAGCATTCTTAAATGAAAATTTAGACCTTTTTGTTTGATTCTGTCATATTATGCAATGTCAAGAATGGATACTGAAAGAAGCTTTTAGGTGGCCATGATTCTGAAGAGAAGGATTTCGTGTCTAAAATGTGTGTTTGCTAGGAGAAGAGCACTTAAAAGTGTTTTGAGGAATTAGAAATATGTAAAACGCAGTCATGGGAGAATGTTAGAATCAATTAGAGATAAATATGTCCGATACCAAGGAATTCTTCCTGAAAGCTTTTGGTTGTGTTGTATAGCCATTAATTCATAAAAAATTTATAATTTTTGAAAAGAGTAATGACTTTTTTTTAAAATACTCATTTCTAGATTTGATGTGGGAGAACTGGGAAACTTTAGGCTCTTCCATAAAAACTTAAATAATTGTCTGACTTTCACTGGATTGTTCATTTTGTCTGAAAATCTATAAAAAGGAGAACTTAAATTTCCATACACTTCTAGTTCCTGGCTTACATAGTTCTCTGGGGACCACAGAACTTTCTAACTTGAGGAGAAGTATAAGCAGTGAGTGTAAATTCTAGATTAAATTAATCTCAACCCCAGGTGGGAATAGTGTGGGCAGACGTGCTGCAGCTCAGGCTTCCAGTGCATTTGTTAAGTGGGATTCCAGATACTTCATTCAGGGCCAGTCTTAAGCATTGGCTGCCAGTTCTTAAAACTGTATAGACAAAGACATGGAACCAAATGGAAAAGATGAATTAGGTCACCCTCTCCATTTTCATGTCAGGTACATTTGTCTCTGCTTTCAATAGTGCTTTGTCAGGTCATCTTAAGGCCATGCCGTTACTGGAAAGGTGCACACATTTTTTCCTCAATACATAAACTGAAACACTGTTAGTCTGGAGAGGTCTGTGTGAAAATCACTTCATCTTCTCCCAAAAGGAGTTGATGCAAAGAGCTTGAATCCTGAAGGATGAAGAACTCAGTTCCGCTGAATTACACTGTTGAAAGTAAAGTGATCTTCCTGTTGCAGCAGGGGACTCTCCCTTTCCTGTCAAGAAAACAACTGCTGAACGTTAAAAAACACCTAGGTTTCAGTGAGTCATACTGTGGACTTTGGAATGACTGATTATACTTAAAATAGTCAAGAAGTCTTAAATACCACTCTGCTAGACGATTAAAACAGGCAGTCATTTGTGAGTAGAAGCCTTATTGAAAGGTCTGAGCCCACATCAATCATCTGTACTGACAGAGACTTTGGAATATTTGATGTGTTTAAATTCACATTTAAGTTATATTAGGTTATTATGTTGGTCTGAGCTGCCTCACCAACTTTAGGTTTGCTTTTTGACTGAAGTTGGGGTGGAAACCATTTCTCTCTATGCTGCTTCTAGGTCTTTTTTTCTCATATTGGGTCTGAGTGGACTGTCAGAAATACTCGAGACTGAATAATTTTTCCAAATATTTTGCATACTGCAGCCCTGGCTGAATTTGTCACCTCACGCATTCATGGTGTTCCTGTGAGATGCAAGCTGCTTATCTAGATGGAACTCTGATGTTGAATCCATGTTTCAGGGTGGTGAGTTAACTTGCTAAAAGAAGTGTTGACATGCACTCTGTGCTTGTACCTTATATTTAAGAAACCTTGTCTCAAAATAGGTTTATTTTGAAACAGTTTCTTCACTTGCATGTGACTTTTTGGTTCTGTGGGGTTCGGCCAATTAGTGTGTGGTACAACATTAAGTAATCAGTTACTTGCTGTTACCCAGGTAATATCTGTTCTCCTGGTGAGCTTCCATGCCCCTTAATAAACAAAACAAAAAACCCAGAAGCACTTAAAGCTCAAAATAGAGAACACTCAGTGTCAGTTCAGAAAACAAAGCAACATCTAGGAAACAGCAATAAAACTCAGTCTAGTTCCTGTAAAACCTGTGAAAAATTGGTACTCTTGGGAGTACCAATTTTGGTACCAGACAGCACCTCCTCTGCTGGCAGGTCTGAGAACACTTGGACAGCTAAGAGCTGCTGAGCAGAAGTTCAACTTGGTTTTTCTTTTTCTTCTTTCTTTCTTTTCATATAATTGAACTTTTTCCATTATGCAGTGAGGAGGAAGATAATTTTTTTGATAATATAAGCATTGATATTTATTAGTTTGTTCTTCTGTCAAAAAAATTACTACTAGGATTTTGTTTTTTCTCTAGATGCTTTTTGTGTCATATGAGTTCAAGCCAGGTGAAGGACATTGTTTTAAATTACCAAAACCTGCAAATACCTATTACTTCACACAAACTGTTAGGATGTTCACTATTAAAAATAGCCTTTAAATTTACATTCCCAGAAGATGGAGATGGTACTGAAATAAGGTATTTTAAACAACTTGAAGTAAGATATATTGGCTTAAGACTCAAGGGTATTGCTGAAACAGTCTGACTGGAAAAATCAAACTTTATCTAACATAGACTTCATTCAGAAAATTCTGTGCCAGCCATTTAGAACATCGACACACTCCTCATTCCTAAATACCATGCCGCAGCTTAACTTATGGGACAAACTTTTGAAGACCATTGCTGTTTCTGATGGTTGCTTTTACATGGACTCTTCCTTCTAGTGGAGCAAAATTAGTGATAAACTGTACTCAGTGAGAAATGCAAATGACAATGTAGATCAGTCTTTTAATAGCATAACATTAAATAACTTGGTGCTGGTGATGTGACCCAAACATGTCATAGGTGTTGACATCTGAGTGATGGTGACATTGTAAATGTTTTGGGTTACTTGAGTTTACCACATTGAGAACTTCTGTACCTAGGCACATGCTGTCTTTAGTGTGCTTTGAAAATTGGCCTCAATCTAGTTGTGATGAGTAGATAATCTCTGGGGCTGACCTGGTTCATGTTCATCCTCTGGTATTGAATGGTTAAGTGTGAAGAATATATCCACTAGCTAGAGGTATTGGAATATATGAGGAGACTTACACTCATGTATTTGCTACTCTTACTGAAGTCCAATTCTAAATGGCACAACTGCTGAAGGAAACTGAAAGGTCATTTGGGTATTCAAGATGGTTTTTTTTCCAAATTCATCTTTGCTGTTGAGATTTATTATAGCTGGATATGTGAGAAGAGAAGAGCACAGACCAGATAGCAGTGGTAGTTTTCTGCCACTTGAACCTACCCTGTAGCTAAACTGTATAGAAAGTATTTAGTGTACACTATGGTTGAACTTAATGCCTCAATCAAGCTTGCCTTTTAAAATAGGCTTAGATGGGGAGAGAGTGGTGGGACTTTGTTTTGCTGTTGGCTTTTTCAAGGAGGCATTGCCCTGAAAAGAGGTTACAAAAAGCATATGTGGAATGGGACTGGAACATGAATTGCAGGGGAGGTGTGCCAGTGTACTGTAAGGACAGGTTGGCTGGATGCACACACCACAAATAATTATTAAGGATTTCTGTCTTCAGGGAGCTGCTTTGTCTGTGTCAGACATACCTTCAAGTAAAGGTATGGCTGACATTCCTTCAGGGCTTGCTTTTTATAGAGCTTGAAAAATGGGGAATTGATGAGAGCAGATATACCGACTTAGTATTTCTGGCTCAGGTTAATTGCAGTGGTCAGTGAGTGCCTTGTGCTCAATGCTTGAGCCTACTTAAACAGAAGGGAAAAGGGACTGAGAGCATACTTACGTAGTTGGGAAAGAACAAGAGTAGAATGGAGAAGGATCCAAAAAGGCAATTGAAATGTAACTTTCATTTGGCATGTAGAGGAATATGTTTGCCAATGGAGAGAGAAAGAAAAAAAACCTCTGCTTTCAGGGGGAAGAAGTATCTAGCTGCCAGGATCCCAGCCTGCTCCCCATGGCTTCTTCAGGCAGCTGCAGACCTGTTCCAGGGAGCATTAGCCCTTTGTTGTTGGCATCTCTATTATAGATAAATAAGCCTTCCTTCTATAGGAGGGGAAAAGAATAGCATATATGAGAATATAATGCTGTTAGGATGACAAGAGTATTAGCACACTGTGAAGGTAGAAATAAATTGAGATGGATGAGCGACACTTAGGAGAAGTGGAGTGGGAAATCTTGTCAGGCTCTAGGAGGACCAGCACACCACTTGAGCATAATATGCCAGTGTGGGGGAAGCAGCAGCTACGAACCACAGACTGTCACACTGCAACCTATTGTAATGCAACTGCAGTGGGACACAGGCTCTGGTCTGAGGATAGAGCTTGGATTTCTGCATCTTCATACTGCTCCTGGTTCTGAGAGTCACCCCCCCGTCAGGGCAGATCAGCGGCTCAGGCATCATGTGGCTTTCATGCAGCTTCTGAGGCACGTTTCATGTTGCAGAGCACATAATTGCTGGTTTTTCAAGGCTTGGTTTAGAAGGTGATGGGAAGAGCTGCAGTTCTTAAGTGATGGTGACAGCTGTATTTTAATACATGAAAGGGATGGGCACATTCACTGTATGTGTGAGCATGGATGGCAGTCTGCTGTATTGCCTTACTGTCACAAAAGACATCTCGGTGTTTCTCCACCCCTCCGTCCTGCAGGGGCTGGCCCGGTTCCATTCCCTTCCACCTTCTCTCTCTCTCCGGGGCTCTGGCCTACCTCAGCCTGGGCCTCCATGGCTCCCCTCCCCCACCCAGCCTGTGGCTGAGCAGAGCAGGTGTGCATTCTCCTTGGGCCGGAACAAAAGAGTGTGAACTCTGGGAATGCTCTGCTTTTTAACCCCATGTGTTCTCAGAGGGGACTCGTCTTCAGTGGTCACACCAGGTGTCAATATTCAAATCTGACCACTGATTGGTTTGACTGTAACTTCCCAAAAAACTCACTTCCTCTCAAACGGAGACACTTACTTCATCCCAGAATCATACCTCTGGCAGTGCTTGTCTCTCCCGAGGTAAAATCACAAAAACTTTAGAGGCTCTGTGGTCTGCTTCATTGCTTTGCCTGCCTGTAGTCATTTACTTAATTTCAGCTGATGTTTAAAATAAGGATTCCTGTCTAATTTCTGTCTGCTAGAAAGGTAAAAAAGTCCAGGTGGGGAAAGATGAGAGAACAGATGCAGGAAATCTTGAGTTTTCTGGCTATTACTGCCTCACAACAGTGTAAATAATTTGGTTTGCTGTACTGTCTGCTCTCACTACCCCACCAACATTTTGTCTGTGAGAGGGAGGGTAAGATGCCTTCCAAGAAATTATGATGATATCCTGAGATGAATGGCTCACAAAGTACACCAAATACATTATTGATTTGAAAGGTTAACATCTGGCCTGATAAATAATTAGCTTCACTCACTCTATTTGGATTCTGTTCTAACCTACATGATTCATAAATGAGATCTTATTCCATTTAAGGCTATTAAAAAAACAAAACTGAATTTATAAAGTCCAGAATGAGAATGTTCCATCCTACCTGAAGGAAAAGGCACAGATCTCTTCCTTACTTGTGTTATGAAAGGATTAGAAGGCCCTCAAAATGAACTGGGAGTGGGAGCTGCTGGGCTATTCAGCTTTTCCACCTGAGAAGTGCCTAGGAAATAATGCACTCCTTGCTGTCTGAAAAACTGCAGCTCATTCTCAGCATCACTTTTTTCTCTAAGTTTGGACAGAGTTTCTCAGAAGTTTGGACAGAGCCACTGGTTGTGAGATCTGTGTGACGAAGGCAGCATTTTAAGGATGCACTGACACACAGGCCACAGTGCTGCTTGCTTGTGGTAGGGCTGGCACAGCTAAATCCTTTTATAATCCCAGAAAAAGTGTGTAGCCTACCCCATCTGGGGGAAGGAAAAGTTGGGCACTGATGCTCTAGAGAATGTAGCTTTCAGATTTGGCTTCAATTGGCCACACTAAAGCTTTCCTGTAAACATTCTTTAGTGTGCACTAGATTCCATGGGTAGTACTTTTTGTGTGCTAAGTATACAGCAATTTTCTATGTTTTGGAAGGCATGAAAGAAAAATACCTGATTGTTCCCATGTTGATATAGTTGTAACATCTTGAAAGTTTTATTTCAGCATTTGAAAGATGCATCAAAGATATGGTTTTGTGAAATACCTGGTTTAAAATGCCATATAGTATCTTCACTGCTTGTTTGGTCAGTGCTTCTTAGACTGTGGCACAGTTAATCTGAGCAAATGGATAAATCACATCTCTGCTACTTCATGCAGTCCCAACCGTAGGATGGCTTTTAGAGGCTGGTGGTTATTCAAACATCACAGATTTATGGAACCTTTCTAAACTGCAGGTGGATTATGTGTCACGTTTCATCATTCTGGGCAGTTTCTTGTAAAATCAAACTCAAATGTTAGACTGGAGGTTACCACATGGTTGTCTCTGAGACTCTGAAACTGGTTTGTGTAGTGTTGTGCTTTTATGGCTGACCTGGACATTGTCATAGGAGAAAAGCAGCAGGAAAATATAGACCCAAAATGTGAAGTTTTTTTCTTTGCAGAAATCTGCAGAGTGGGAATAACTCATTCTCATATGGAATGATTCATGCACAATAACAGTATTAATATGGTGTTGTATTACCCATCTGACTACTACCTTTTAACTCTTGTTTTGAAACAGACCTAAGGTTTTGCTGCTTTTTCCATAACACCAGTGAGCTGTACCATTGCATATGTTTGCTCAAGCCTCTGCATACTTGACTGTGTTAAACTGTTACACAGATTCCTCACTTATGCCTTTGCCAAATAGCCAATGTCTAGGTATTGGCAGTGGTTTTATAGCCTTACAGAAACCCCTAAAAATGTCAGTCTGATTTGGAAGGTGCAAACGTGTGTCAGGCTTGGTATCATCTTACCTTCCTGCTGTTTTCTCTAGGGTGGTATCATGGGCAGGTGTCTCTCTACTTTCCTTACTGCCTTGGTGAGGATCTGAGGGAGCTCGTCTGGGCACTGCAGTGTTACATCCATGGGACACATACAGTTTGGATGCAAAAATGCTTTTTCAACCCAGCTGGAAGTACCGTACTACAAGTGTCAGTTTAAAATAGTTGCCAAAACCTCAAATGGACTTGGAATGAGTAAATGCTTTGGACTGGACTGCTCTGCTTCCCTTGATCATTAGAGGAAGTAATAATGGTGTGGTGGTGTACATAGGGAGTAGGTTTGTGTCTAAAATTAGCTTGTTTTGATTATAGTGCTCTAGTAGCCAATTAAAGTGCTAAGGATTTTTGTGCAGAAAGCTAACAGTTCCTTCAATATTTCCTTTGTAGTGGCTTCATGAATTTGGATACATGTTCTTGTAACAAAAATCTTAACTAGCCAGCTGCAAGCTTTGTGGAAACTTTCTGCTCCTTTTTTTATCTGTTTACTTTCCAAATAAGTAAATGCAGATCTTTATCACTTACATTACTACTGTGAAGTTTCTCTGAGTATTGCAGGGTTTCTTTGAGTGTATCTGAACTCATTTGCCTCTTTTGTCAACTCTGGAGAACATGGGTGTAGTAATGAGTTGGGTAAAATCTCTGGACTTCAGGGGCAAGGTCAGCCAGAAGCTGCTCTGCTGCATGTCAGTTCTCTGAACTACCCTGTTCTCTAGGGGAAAGTCCTGTACCTCTTCTCTCCTTTCTTCACCCCTGTCTTAGGATGACTTGCAGCCTTGGAGAGAGACTTAGCTTCTCTTGCTGGAGGCTTGCAAACCTTTCCTTATCCTTCTGGTTATCAGGTAGGGGAGCTGTGAACAAGGGGAGTGATGTTTGCAGCAGCTCAGAGCACTGTACAGCTCTTTCCATTCTGGGAATGGCACGGTGGATATGTAGGATGCCTCCCTGCTGTGCTGGAGCCAGGTGTTCCTTTAGAGCCTTGTGAAGAGCAGTTTGGTGAGGTTGGCTGCTGACTGGATGGGTTTGAATCCTTGACTTCCTGTGGTAGGTGGGCTGGAGATTCCTTATCAGAAGTGTAATAAACACAATTGATGCAAAAAAAAAAGTAGCTTTGAAACTTTCTGTGTTGTGTTTTGCTTTTTTCAGTAAAAGCTTACTCATTTGCAATGTTTTTGAAATGAGATGTGTATATCCTGAAACTGTACATCAGTAAACCTTTCCTTGTCACTTGAAGTCTGATTGGCCAGTTGTCTTTTCATCTTAATGTAGCCTCTGGTTTTGTGCCTATACACAGTTTGTTGATATAAGTGTGCATCTATCTAAAATGCCTTAAAACTCCATTTAGCCTTGTAGCAAACGTTTGAGTCCATCCAAACTTCTGGGAGAGAAGTAGATTGAACTTAGTTGCAGTGGTGTTTGCAGTAAGTCAATGTGTGTTTTGTTGTTGTTTCAGGAGCTCTTGGACAAATATTTAATAGCTAATGCAACTAATCCAGAGAGCAAGGTATTCTACCTGAAGATGAAGGGAGACTACTTCCGATACCTTGCTGAGGTTGCCTGTGGTGATGACAGAAAACGTAAGTACCTTGGGTCTTTCATAGCTCTGGTCCATGGGTGAGGAGCCAGGAAATGAAATACAGTCTCCAAATTCACATGAGTTGGCTGTGTTTCAGTCAGAAATCTCCAGTTTTCATACAGAGAGCAAAACTCTGACTAGGCCTTAAGTATGCCAGGTAATTTTAGCTGGTGTTCCTGTCATCTACCCTAAATTCCTGAATAGTTGTTCCATAATGCTTATTCAAGTCTTCTGGAAAACAATGTAGGTGGAGGTATGGTAATATATTTAATGTTGCTTGTTGGTAATTCTTTACTAAAATAAAGTTGGCTGGGGAGACTAAACAAATCTCTGTAACATTTTGTACTCCATGGTAGAGTGCTGTTGACCTATAAATTTTAACCATTTCACTGTGAGGCAGACTTCATTGTAGTCACCTGCGTGTATAAAGAAGCTACAAAATTACTAGGCTGATACTCTAGCAAAAAAGCATGAGCTGTACTCTAAAATGATTGATTTTAATGAGAATAATACTGTTCCTGAAATTTTAGTTTGCCCTTTTGGATTCAGCAGGAAACTACCACTTGATACTGGGCATCTTGAGACTGTAGCGCTTTCCTAGGAGTTAGAACATGTACATAGGTAGTTGTAAGTACCTCAGGAGTCTCTTCTGGGGAAGATTTTAACACTGGATTGAGCAGATATATTAAATTCATTATTAAGACTGTCTGGGAAGGTGCCCAGATAGATCACTAGCTTATGCCATACTGAGAGTTTTTAACATCATAACACTATTTCTACATAACAAACTAAAATTAGTTGGGCAGTAATGCTATGACACAGAGGAGGGGGGCTGCTGCAGTGACTGTCCCCTGCGGTTGGGCACGGCAGGATCTGACAGTGTTGGCCGCCTGAAACTGATCGTGGTGCACAGCGGGAGGATGGGGCTGGTTTGTCACTTCAGTCAAGGCTTTGTTAGTCTCCCTCTACTGCAGGAGCATTCAGTTGAAAGATGGAGACATGCAGAATAGAGTAAAAGTCTTTGCGTTAATGTGTTGCATTCAGAAATTCGTGACCCTTAATCTGATTCAAGTAGCCCCAGCAAGTCTATGGGTAGCAGAGGAAACTTGCCTTTGGCTTTCACAAAGATCATCTGATTTATACCTTGTCTCAAGCAACAGCTACATATCTGGGCTTTTCCAATCCTAGAAATACTACCTCCTGTTTGCTAAAATGACTGCAGTTAGATGCCACACATGCTGAGAGAGGATACAGTGCAGGAGAGATTGATTGATTGATAAAACTTTGTTAGCAGATCCTGCTGGGGTTTTGCTCTGAAGTTACAGCTTCACCATGCAGACTTTTCTGCAGTTTAACTTCTTGCAAACTTCAAGACTTTAAGCTTTTCTGATGTTCCACCTCAAAGCATCTGTTTATTTTTTCAGCTTCAAATATATTTTATGTACTTACAAGCTAATTTATCTTGTGGATTTGCTAGCTTTTTGCCTTCTTTCACCTGTTCTCAACAAATGGATAGTCCTTTAGCGCTCATTACTGTGTAAATACCGGACAATCCAAATCTGTCTTGACTCTTTTCAGTACTTATTATATTTTACTTACCAAGCTCTTTTACCAGCATTTTCTAGAGCAGTGCCAGTACTAGCTAGCTCCCTCACAGAGTATTTTGAGCTCTGACAATGACCTTTCTTTTCCTGCAGTCTCCTTCCATTCTGCAGCATGTTTAGGGCAGCTGTTGGCCCTTTGGTTGTCTATCAGAAGTGAATCTGGAATAGACTATGGGTAGCACTCCTGAAGTACTCTCTGACCTGGTAACCTCTTTTGTCTGTGGTGTTTATCCCAGTTATTTTGGGCACAACGTTGGGGCTTTTTATCTTGACCAGTCTACATGCAGTTTTTGGAGGCAAACCTTCAGTTTTTCAGGAATATGCTGTACATGTCTTCCCAACTTCCTCAAGGAATTGGGCCTTCTTTACTCTGCACACATAACTCACATGAACATGTTCATCCTGTGCAAGGAATGAAGGAGTTCTGTAGAAAAAGTAATGCACAAATGCTCCCCCCTCACCACCTAAAGTATCAAAGGCCTCTGAAGTAGTCTTGGATGCTTGTGTTTACCAAGTTCTGTGTGTTTATCTCTCTCGAATACCTTAGCTCTGTAGTAGCTTAGTTTGCTCCCTGTGTTTTGTCAGTGTGGCAGCTGTACTTAAGATGGGTGTACAGTCATTTATTTGATTAAAGTTAGTGCACTGTGTTCCTAAGAACAGGTTTACATACAGCACTCTAGAGTCTCCTGCTAATGGAGTGACCTAGGTAGGAATATCTTAAAAAAAATATAAACGATCCCAAAACCACTTTGTTTGTCATTCTTTTACAGAAACAATAGAAAACTCACAGGGAGCTTATCAGGAGGCATTTGATATCAGCAAGAAGGAGATGCAGCCAACACATCCAATTCGCTTGGGTCTAGCTCTTAACTTCTCTGTATTTTATTATGAGATTCTCAACAATCCTGAGCTTGCCTGCACGCTGGCAAAGACAGTAAGTCATTTTTTTTTCCAGTATGTCTGTTAAGAAAGTAGAAGAGAGTTTATGCTTAAAACTGTGTGAATTATTACTTCCTAGATTTTAAGGAAATGATAATATCTAAAGTTTCTGGTTTCCTAGCTCATATTGTTAGTGTAATTGAAGGGGTACAAGCAGGCTGTATTTACATATGACTTAAATTTTCAGCAGCATGGCAAGCTTTTATTATGTCTTCAGTATGGTTTTGTTTCAAATAGAGAAGGTCATTAACTTCTGATGTTGCTGGTTTTTTTAAGCTACCTTTTCTGATAGGTTTAGCTTCTGCTTGCTTAATGATCAGTTAATAGAGAGGCTAAAGATGGTTTAATTGTTCCAGGCGTTTGATGAGGCAATTGCAGAACTTGATACACTGAATGAAGACTCATACAAAGACAGTACTCTCATCATGCAGTTGCTTAGAGACAACCTAACAGTAAGTTGCATTTTTATGTATTATCTGGTTCTGTTCTCCAGGTGTTTGCTTAGACTGAATTTGTGATGGAAAAAAACCCCTTGTTTTGCTCTCGTGCAAAGCACAGCACTGACTTGGGCTGTTTACCTATGATACCTTTTCATAACTCAGTTTGAATGTTGTGTAAGTTGATGTCCAGCTTCATGCTGCGTAATCTGGAATAACAGCCTGGTTAGCTCACATTCTTCTTGGTGTGATGGCCTTACAGTAGAGGGGGGAAGGAGCATTCAGCCCAACCTAATGTGTAAGATAGGACAAGTCTGTCAGGGAATCTTACTCAAACTTTTTTGATGACTACCTCAAAACAAACTGTCTCCTGGTGTACATCCACTGTAGCTTGCTTTTTGTTGTCCTGATTTTCATTCAAAAGCTCCGAAATTTCAGTGTACTAAGAATAAAATCAGTTTGTTTATGTTATTATAATGATAAACCATTTAAGAAAAGTGCTTTATGGAACAACTAAGTTGTATTAAAATATGCAGCTATGGCAGTTTTTCAGGGAATAGCCTCTCTGAATAATTACTGTATTTAAAATTACAACAACGTTTATCATTTTGCAACAGTCCTTCAGTAGAAGTGTCTGTTGTTAGCAGAGTGAAGTGCTTAGTTTCAGTAATGAAAGTGGCAATCTACACTTGCAGGATTCAGACTGCTGCATTTGAAATGGAAGTTGCCCGTGGAGCTGCTGCTGGGGCTGTTGAATGGCCTGGGATCTGGCACAGCTCACTGTTAAACACAGGAGCTGGAGCCATTGAGAACATGTCTGCTCTGCCTTAAGGGAAAAGCTCACTGTGCCCTGTGCATGGGGAGCTCTGTCCAGTTACCTCTCCCCCAGCAAGTACTGGAAGCCAGGGTTGTGCAGTGCCAGTGCACTGGTACTTTGTGGGCATCCTTAAGTCTAATTCATTATCATTCCCTTACAGTCAGTAGTTGTCTCTTTCTGGAATTCAAGCTGCACTTCTGACACTGTTTTTCTTTTCTTTCTAGTTATGGACATCAGACAGTGCAGGAGAAGAATGTGATGCTGCAGAAGGTGCAGAAAACTAAACTGCACGTGGGGCGTCATTCTCCCTTTCCTTCTCAAGAAACCTTTTTACACGTCTCCATTCCTTATAGCTCCACTTGGATTTCCTATAGCAAAGAAAACCCATCCATGTGTATGGAAATCAATTTATAGTCTTTTCACACTGCAGCTTTGGGAAAACTCCATTCCTTGATTTGTGTTTGTCCTGGCCTTCCTGGTGTGCGGTTACTGCTGTAGAAAAGTATTAATAGCTTCATTTCATATAAACATAAGTAACTTCCAAACACTTATGTAGCGGACTAAAGTGTACCTGGTATTTAAAAACAAATCTGAACCAGTTCCTGCCAGTTGACTGTGTTTTGTATTACAGTAAGATATGAAAATGTAGTTAATTGCAACTAAAGAGTGTTCCACATAGCATTTAATTCTCCACATTCCCTTCTTATTCTGCAGGGTTTCCTTTCCATAATTGACTTTTACATGCTACTGTGTATTCATTTCAGTAGGAATATGGAAGTTCTGGGCCAGATCAAGTTGAGCATTTAAAGTTTGGAAAACCACAAATTGAGTTGCTTTCCGTATCATGTAATACAGAAGCTTGTGTGTTCAAAAACAGGGGCTTCTCTTAATCTTCAGTTGCTGCTGTTTAAGTTGATATCCCTTCCCAATAAAAGTTCACTTACACTCCTGCCTTTGTAGTTCTGGTATTCACTTTACTATGTATTAGAAGCAGCATGTTACTGCTGGAGTACAGGCAGTGCTTTTTGGCAGACTGAAGTGCATGTCATTTCTTAATACACTGGAATGGGAAAACCAATTGAAGTTCACATGTCCAAGTATAAAATTTAGTACTTTTCCATGCAGGTTTGTGCACATGTGAGAAGGTGTCAAGTTTGTCCAGTGATTGTTAGCGAGTTTGGACCACTATTGTGTGTTGCTAATCATTGATTGTAGTCCCAAAAAAGCCTTGTGAAAATGTTATGCCCTCTGTAACAGCAAAGTAACATTAAATAAAATTACATTTTATAAACCACCTACTGTTGACTTGTAACAATTCCATATAATAACTTAAGGGCTGAACTTAAAAAAGTAAGTATCTTGTGCTGGAAATGTCTTTCTCAAATTTATTGCATACTTCTTAAAAGTCTGCTTTTAAATGAACTTGTTTTAAAAAAAGACCCTGGAAAACTTTTAATAGTTATTCTGACATGTGGACTTCTTAATAACTAAATCTACTAGAGGAAATGGATTCACCTTAGTAATAACTAAGAAAAGATAGCCAATTTCTTGATACTCTTTCATGGCTTGCAAATATTCTCATCTAAATGATGCAATTTTTTTGTAATCTATTGGAATTCTCTGCTGTATTCTGTAGTGTTTTTCCTGATGGACCTCATTAGTGTTCCAGCTACCTGTTTAGTAATGCAGAGGAATTTGTCGTGCTCTAGAGTGTTAGTTTGTGTGCTGCTACATCATCATCTGCTTTCTCTTGTTCTTGGACTACATTTAGTGTTACTGCTTTCCCTCATTTTTGGAGCTTTTTGTAACAAGCTCTGCTTTTTTCTTTTCCCCCTGGATCCCTTAAGAGTTTTTTTCCTAAATCTCTACCTCTTACTTTCTCATGTTGGTGGGTTTTTGAAACTATTTAACTCTTGTTAGTTTTGTGGCTGGACAAGAAATCACATTACAAAAAAGGATATATATTACTAGTCCTTGAAGGCTTCTGGTGGTATATCTTCCACCTTCCATGTTTTTATTCATTCTTTGAGTGTGCACAATGGGTGTTCCTACAATAAAACTGTTCAGATTCTGTGCTTACAATTGACATGCATTACTCTAAAAAAAATTGTATCAATTCCATTTTCTTCATGCAGTCACTTTGAATTGCTGTCAAAGTATTGTGTGCAGGACTCTACATAGTAAACTCATATGCTTCTTAACTGGTGTTTTGGTTTCATAATTTCCCCTCACCCACACATTTGTTACTGATCCTTTGTTTCATAAAGGTTTTAGCTCCAAAGTGCTGCCATTCTCTAGTAAAGCTGTTTGGGTACTGACATGTAGCAATCAGCTTTATCTGCTCATTTAAGGGTTTGCTTTCTTTGCTCTCTTCTGGCTGCTGTCTTAGCTTAGTTCATTTAAAAGCAGACATTGTTAGCTAACACTGTTCTCTTGTTTCCTTTCTTTTGCACTTTGTTGAGATAGTTGTCAGTTTTCCTTACAGGAACAGCAGCTGGGCCTTATATTCAGATTATAGCTTAATTTATTAAATGCCCTTTCTGATGTTTATCAAGCTGGGCAAATTCTAGCTGTCTCTTGTTGATTGCTTCTACGTTTTACATGAAAAAAAGTCTTGAAACTGCAGCATCAGCTTTTAAATTCTAATAATAATGAATAGAGCAGCATCTCTCCTTGTTACTTCCAAAATTTGGCCAAGTATTTTCATTGTTTTGGAAGAGAGAGGGAATGAAATGTGTAGGGGAATGGGATGATACCAGAAATAAAAGGGGGATGTATTGTAACTCCCTAAATGACTTTGCTGAGTCTTTCCCTCCCAGGTGAACTTGGGCAAGAAATCATCATATGTAGGAAAAGGGCAGACTTTGTAGTTGGTTCCAGACATTATTGGAAGAATACAGACTTGAGATTCCCATTGTACAGCTGAAATCCCAGACTTGTGTAACAAGAACTAACTGCCCTGTTTTGTGTGAGCGTGGCTAGATGACACGGCTGCTGAAAGCTCCAGCAATTACAGCTTGGCCAGCTTTCAGCTGTATAAAATGCCAGAGTGGGAAGGGTGAAATGTTAGTACCAGCTTTGGGTTACTGCCATGATATTTACCCCCTACACTGCAAAGACTCCAGCTTCCTAGAGGAGTGCTTTGTTGTCTTCTGCCACATGGTCATGAGTACACCTGATAATAAAGTGTAGCCTGAAACTATGACATCAAGTATTTAAAAACTTGTATTTCTGTATATGCAAACTAGTTTAAAGGCAGTTTGTCTGTAGTGTAGGATCTGTGCATTGACATCAGTGTAAGAATTCCTGAGCAGAGATTCTGTAAATGCCATTAGAAGTGGCTCATAAGCTTTTTTTATTGCAAATTGTATTCTTTGTTGTCCAACCTCTTTGCTTAGTTAAATCCTCATTCCTGTTGTTGTGGTCATTGTCATTGTGAAATACTTCTACTTTGGAAGCAAAAGGACAGTTTGTAAAATCTGGAGGGGGGGAGAAGAGTGGGGCTCTTTTTAGGCCTTGGCTTCAAATCACATATGGCTGCTCATGTTGTTATTGCTGAGCAGATGCTGGATATTTCTGATCTGTTGTAAATCTGTTGGAAACAATAAAAGAGGGTCATTACAGTCCTGTAAAAAGGAAGAAAATGAGAGGGAGAAGAGATGTTTGTTTCTGTGCTATGAATTACTTAAATTGCATTCCCCAGGGAAATCTGGTGTGTGACAGTGGTAGAGTTTGGTTTCAGCAGTAACAGCAATAACAACACTGTACATTATAGAATTCTTTCACATAACTCAAGGTTTCCAAAGAGATGTTGTGCATGTGTTAACGAGATACTGAAGCCTCTGTAGTACAGGATGCATGAATCAGCCCAGTGAAGTTTAAAAAATACTTGTGTTTCTATTCATAGAACAATTTATGCCAATGTGAACCAGGAGGCAACAATATTTTGGCTATTATTGAATGGCAGAGGCAAGGTTTTTTGCCACTCTCATCCCTTCTGAAAAATCCAGGCTGACACAAAAAGCTGCCTTTGTTCTGTTAGCATAATTTCATTGGTTTCAATGTATAGGTGACTTAAACTTCATTGATAGAGCTAATTTGATCAGACTGAATGGTCTGAACAGGATCTTGCTATATGATTTAAAAGGTTTCAGTAGCTGGTGAACTTTATTCATGACTTTATTCACCTTTAATGTTAGAGTTAAATCAGTTTAAATACAGGATCTTGAGAACATAATTTTCAATTTTCATATACCAGGTCTTCAGTAGGATTTTATGCAAACACGGAATAAGCACCCACATAAAACATATTTTTATTTGGACACTTCAAAGTATAGATATTTGTTAATATGTAGCTGTGCTAAAATGCTTCAAATAAATATTAGTGCTCAGTAAGGATTCTGTCAAGTGGAAACTCATGCCAGGTTATTGCTGTTAAGGTTTGTGGTTTGAGAGATGGTGGGCAGTTTCATCAGTGGGAGGAACAAGAGGAACTTCTCAAGGATTACCAGAGCATCACCAAAGAAGTTTGTGTACAGTGGAATTGCAGCTAGAGCCAATTTTACTGACCCAGTTTTTGATACTCCATTTTGTCCCTCCCCTCAGGTTTTATACCATCTGGGACAGTTGCAATAATGGTCAGTGGGAAACAGAATTAGGGCTTTTGCTAGGCCTGCTTGAATTATTGAGCAGCCAAGTTCAAAGCTACTTTGCTGTGAAACTTCCACCCCTACAAATGTTTCTAATGTTCTGGTTACTCTCCTGCTCTGCTTCACTCCAGCTATCCTTGCATTGATCTTCCTTTCTGCCCTGTCCTAAGGCTCTGCAGTGAGGCCTGGGCACACTGGATGGTGGTGGAGAGATGCTCAAAGGCACAAACTGCTCTCATCTCTTGCACAATGAAAATACTTGAGGGGATGGTCTGCACCCACGTGCCAGGTGTGTAGGATCCCAGAAGAGAGAAGATACAGCAAGATGATCACTACTGAAAGTGGCAGAAGAATAAGAAAACCAGAGCCTGTCTGTGAGTATTGAGTGCAAACCGCTCTCTGTCTCTTTGTGCTGCCTCCAGAGTGGAAAGGACTTAAGATACTTTGTCACTTATAAGAGAGGGATGTCATGCATGAAGGTCTGGTGTGTGGTCAAGGCTGAAAAGATGTTTATATCTCTGCATGTGCTGCTCCATTCTACAAGCAATGGTTATGCACTGTTCTGTACCAGGAGCACACCGTCACCTCTAGTGAATCTGTGGAATATGGTTCAAAACCAGTAGCTTTGATAAATAATAAATATGAATTTTGAGAAATAATAATATAAATGGTTCCTGTGGAGGATACAGTCTTAAGTGTGCCAGCCTAACCAACTGAAGACTTCCGCTTCAAAGTGGGACAACTTATGCTGTGGTTTATGTACTTAAGATAAGTCTAGAGGAGACCCCCTAGATATCACATCCCACTCTTTGCCATCACAGGCACTACACAGTATGTTTATCAGGCTGGTATTAGATTATTTTCCTCCTTTGGTACTGGAAGCCTGGTCCCGGTCCTCATCCTGGTGATAGCTAGCAATCCAAATAAAAGCTTTCTCTTAGCTAGTTTCTACCCACTTATTTTTGTGTCAGTGCTGCCTGTTAGCTAAGTCTTGTAAGCATTTTGCTGTCAGCAGCTCTGCACTGAGAGGAATCTTAGATTAACAGTGCTACAGGGACATTTTGTGGTATGCAGGGATAGTACATTGTGCAGAACTTCAATACATCTGTAACAGTAACTGGTTTTCAGAGGTGGATCCTAATGCTGCGCATCCTTTTGCTCAAGGTTTTGCTGATTTTAATGAGGATTCAGTTCATCAGTGGTCTGCAATAGTTAGATTTGTATTTTGTCAGTGATAATTTGGCTGGTAAGGGAGGCAATTTGCTTTGGAGTGCATCTGCAAAGAATCTATTGCAAAGGGAAAAACAACTGAGGAAAAAGAAATTGTCTTGGTTGCCAAATAGAATGATCTCTAACAGCATGGGCATTGACATTTGAAAGCCATAAACATTCTTCTTCCAACTGGCTGCTCTTTATAAAAATGGCTCACTTCTTAGCTCACTGTCTTAAAAGATAAAAAGGAAATGTTGCTTATCTGTCTGGCTTGGTTGATGGGTCAATTGCAAATATTTTTGTCCAATTAGAACTGGAGGAAAAAGGGCAAATCATTCTTGTCAAAGGCGCTTTAATTTTTAAAAGGTGCTCAAGCTTCCCAAATGTAACTTTTTTTTCCATCCAGGTACAAATATGAGATTGATATCAGCATTCTGGAACTTAATATTTTATTCCTTGACTTTCTAAATTTCACTTGCTGAGAAAACCAGGCAGGCCTTCCTACTAATTAATAAATCACTAGGATTAAATGGTGCAGTAAGAACAGTAAGAGGAAAGAAAACAAGTTGACTGTTCAGTGGATTTGTAATACTGGAATGTTTTGTTTTTCTCTAACAGTGGGAAATTGCTACACCCACAAAAGGTCTATAATTTAGTGTGTTCCTCTGTTAGTAACAGCATCTTTCCTCATCAAGCAGAATCTAGAAACCTGTTACTGCAACATAGCCGAGGAACATTGTCATGTCACCGTGGATCTGAGGATTACTGTTATTGCAGTAAAGCTTCACAACTCTGCTGTGGAGAGCATGGCATACACAAGCATCCAAACCCTGGGAACTCCCACCTGGCATGCTGACCCTTTCATGGCTGATGAATTTTGGACAACCTTCTGTAACTGCAATGACTACCTAAAATCATAGGATAAAGCCCATTTAAATTAAGACAATATCAAGCATTATTTATGTAAAGGAATGAAATACAGTGTTCTCATGTGCTTTAAAGGACAAGTAGAATAATTAGAATTTGACAATGACTTCAGGGTTTATAGCAGAGATGGAATAACCCTGCAGTGTCTTTGTAGTTCTGCTGGGGACAAAAGGAAAAGCTATGTGGATTAATTTGAAGATTTAATAAGGCAACTGGAGAGAGTAACCTGTTTTATTCCTGAATTCTGGAGCACCTGAGAGCACTCTTCCCCTGTTGGAGAAGGTAAAAAGGCATCTTTTATCAAGAAAATCTTATTATTTCTCTGGTGAGACATAAAAAGCAACCACATGCACTTGCACTTGAGGTTGCAGTGGTTGTGATCTTTTCAAAGATCTAGAGTAGACATCACTCATTTTGTCATGATGAGCTTGTTTCTGAACTGCTGAGTTTGTACTGAAGTTCCTTAAATGCTTTTGAATCCTCTGTGGTGAGAATGTTGCTGCAGGGTGAAGTTCAAACAAAATTCTCTAGTGAAGGATGATGGTCTAAAAACATGAAGAAATTATGTAGGTAAGTGTGAGAAGGCAAAGAAGAATGGGAATTTGGTAGCCAAAGGAAGTGATCCAGTGAGACTGAGTAGAGTTTGGAGAATCCCTGCCTAACTTCAGAAAGTGAATCAAGCCTTAAACCAAACGACATGGTCACATCCCCAGGTAAAATGAAACAAATGGGTTCTTTGGGAAAGGACATCAACCTTAGGGAAATACTTGGACTGCCACTTACTAATTCAAATAATGGATTTACTCAATGAGCACGGTGATGTACTAGTAAAAGATGGGAGTTGTTTGCATTTGCAGGCAGCATGGAAGTCATGCTAAAGCTGCCATAAGGGAAGTAGTGTGCCATTTCCCTATGTGTAAGATCTATCACTGTTTTTCCATTTGTGTTTATTAATTTTTTTTCCTTAATAACCAATCCTGCTCTGTACAGTCTCAGTGTTTGCCCATTGAGATGTTCCGCTGAAGGATGGGGATCCAAACACTTGGAGTAATTTATCAAGGCAACCTGGAATCCCTACACTCAGCTAGCACTAGTGCTGGGTCTCCTGATGATGGTCTGCTCAGCGTATCACAAGTACTGGATGCTTCCTAAACTACTTACTGAATTAGTTGCTTGATCTTTTTAGCAGGAACCCTATTGTTTAACTGGTAGAATTGAGTCACAGAAACTGTTTCCTGTCTAATGAAAACAGTGTCCCCAGTTATCCCAAATATTGCATAATTTTTCTATCAAAAAGTTTTTATTGAGAATGAAATTCTGAAATTTGGGGGGTTTTTTTCCCTTTGAAATTAGTTTAAAATTGTTAGATCTGATTCTCTCATTAAGCATTCTTGGCCAAATAAAAAGTCCTCAAAGCTCTGGAAGCCATAGCCAAATGGGACTCTGGAATTGCATTTCCATCTTCTAAAAGACTGTTGGAAAGATAACTGTGTGGGAAGTGATCCACTGCAGGGAACAGTCATGTCCTGGCAGCAAGGATGGACCAGATGACCTAATTTCTATTTTCCATTGAAGTTGCCTCTGATTCCTCAACTAGTCATGCAATCACATGACTGACAACAAGGATAAAAAAAATATGGAAAGTACATCTCCCAGTGTAACAAATAAATCCTGTTATTCTTGATTCCATCACCTTGCAAGAACTGATTAATTGAATGCCATAGAGTCCTATATCATTATGTTGGTCTTTTAGATGAAACCCTTAAAACTGACTTGCCATATGCTCTGTGCAATTCAGCACTGCTTCCTCAGCTGCATGAGACATCTGCTTGGTGGAGTTGATGTGTGAATAGAAGCAAGGCTTGAGAAGAAGAGCTCAAAGAAGCAGTTGCAGGAATAATATACTCTATTGCCCAGTTTTAATGTTACCCCATACAACTCATCTACAAGATTTTGGAAGTGCAGCACTGTGCTGACTACTTCTCCATTATCATACCTTGTATACATATGACATGAGCTTGCTGTGCCAAGGTCTGCAGTTGGTTATATTGGCCTTAAGATGGCTTTTTTGCAGCTGTTTATAAATCAGCCATGACCTGGCTGTCATGATCCAAAGGAGACTTTTTCTTCTTTGTTTTTTTTTTTTTCCTTTCCCATCATTTGGTGCTTCTTGCTGGCTGATCAGGCTACCTGTTCTTCCTGAGTGAGGTAGCCCGAGGTCTTGTAGTGTGAGATCTTACCTGCAGTATGAAGAATTTTGGAATCAGCATTTAGATTATTATCAAGGGATAAGTCATTGAAATACATTTTATTAACATAACCTCATGCTGCAGAGTTTGTACATGGAATCTTATTCCCACTTGGTGAATCCCACCTGTAATCATTCTCCATTAACATTATTCACATCATACCTACAAACAAAACCAAGCACGAAGGCCAAAGAGAGTCCTGACTGTAGCACTAAGATGATAATGGATTACAAGAATGCACCTAGAAACACCTGCATCTGGGCAGAGAACTAAGGGTGTACAAGATAAAGAACTTTAAAAAGCAGAATACACAGACCAATAAAACAGTTTGCTGTTTTGATGGAAACTCCACAAAACTACTGTATTGTCTGAAAGAGGATGTTTACCCTCAAGATCCTTCACAACTCTGATTTGCAATTACTAGATGGATGCTCATCCAGCCAGCCAAGATGCAGGAGGAGTTTGCTTCTCAGAACCACTTTGGAAGAACTGTGGTAAGGTTGATTTCCTCCTTGGTAAGAGAAAGTGGAGTAGAGTGATTCTTGCTAGAACTGTATGTCATACACTTTCTATTACTGCAGAAACCAAGGGCCTCTGCAATGCCCAGTCTCTCCTCACCTCCTCTTGTACCTTTGTACTGTGGCTTTCAGTCTTTTTCTTTAGGTATTTTGGGTTAGAGGATGTTAAAAACCTGTCTTTTAGCTTAGATTTATTAGACTACATATTTTATGGGGCCTAGTAGATGTCTATCACAGACTTACTTGGATGTACAAGATTGGACATGTCCTGTGTTCCTTTGGCCCTGGTAATCAGTTCTTTCCTACTCATGTAGCCAAAAGGAGCACTCTCTCCACCCTGCCACCTGTGGGGCCAGAGACATGGACATGATACAGGGATGTCAATAGTTTTCCATGCCCTGCATTCTTCTTCTAAAGTATTTTTCCTGTGCAAAGCAATCCCAATTTCTAAAACAATGAGAAAAAAAACCTTCAAGCTCTTAAGAAATATAAGTAAATACATGTGTATTATAGAAATATCATTGGTTAATAAGAAAAATACTGTGATGATGAAGAAAGTTTAACATTTAGAAATGAGGAGTGTCTGACTACTGAGGGACCTTTGTGGAAGGAATGACCAAAAATTAAGAATCTTACATTTAACAGCATATTTCCTGTCTGTTCCTGCTTGTTTTTTCCCTTGACTTGTGAAGCTTTCCGACGTTTTCGTTTTCCAGCTGGAATAGAGAGATTGCTGCTGTTAGGGAAACTGCCTCAGAGACCTAGTCCACTGAGACAAAAGTAACTGGTAGATGCAGTTTGATGTATTTTTGTTTGGTTTGCTTCCTTGTCACTCAGCTTTCATATCCATTTGCAGCTACCCACTCCCAAAACTCCTGTTTGCTATTAGTAATTTGTTTACTTACTCACTTAATTCAAGGATCCTCAGCTTAAAAACTCTACATATTGCTTCTAAACAGTGTTGTGGGATAAAATGTATCAGTCTGAGCCTTACAAATTACAGCAATCCAAAGGCTGTGCTGATTCATACTCCCTGCCAGTGATGTCTGAAGATTCTCATTAAAATGGGGATTGCTGTGGTACAAAGTTCCAGTGGCAGCCTGTCCTCCTGGGCCATGTCTCCTCACCAGTTCCTGCACTGGAGGAACCCTCTGAGGTCACAGTTATGCAGTCGATTTAGTCCAACACAAATCCATACTGCCTTTGAAATCATCTTCTGTCTCATCTCTGCTTGTCCCTAGTGCCCCTCTTAGGCTGGCATCAGACAGCCTGAATGCAAAACCACATGCAGTGATGGACACCTTTCCCTCCTCTCTCCCCTGCCCACATGCTGACCCCCACACCGCATGGTTCCTCAGGAAGAGAAATGCATGGGAGGAGAGGCCAGGAGCACTCCTCCTCCCCATGGCAATGCAAATTAGGATGGATGATGTGGCACCATAACAAAAACCCAGATCCAAGGACTTTAACATCCCTTCTCCTCAGACTCAAGGCAGGTTTGTTTACTTTGCACTGTATTCTGGGTCTGGTCTTGTAATGTTTATTGCTGGCTCAAAGTGAGTGACACTGGATTCTCACTCATTAGGCTGCATGGTCAAAGTCTCTTTAGGAGAAATATCTTCCAGCAGTGAAAGCTCTGGAGTCTCAAACTGCACAAAAAGAAGAGTTGTAAATAGAAGACAAAAATTAAGTTCTTCACCAAGGCAAGAAGCCTGGTATCCTTAGCAGAAGCATCAATCCATGTGACACCCTAGCAGAACACAGGCATGGTCAGTAAACCGGTTTTACTACAATTTCAGGTGTTCTGCATGATCCAATTTCTTTGTACCTTCACAAGTTGGGCTTAAGGGTAAAAACAAATTTAAGCATCAAAAGGCAAACCTTGTTTACAATCCTCTTGTGCTTTATTGTGTGGGAGGCTGTTTCTGTTCTGTTCCAGAATGAAATGTCCTGGTAGTGGTGCCTATAATCAAGGAAACAGGAGAATATGGAATTAATGCAAGAAATAACTTGAGCTGATAATTAACCACAGAAAATTAGCTCACTAAAGAATTTTAATTCATTAAAATGAAACAATCTAGAGCAAGACTCTTATTACTTTCAACTGAGAAGTGGATTTGGAATCCTCTCTTTAAAATTGTAACCTAAAAGATGCACCATATTCATGAAAAGTAAAATGTGGGAAAATAATAAGTAATACACCAAATAGTTTCCGTCGTGCTAGTGTGTGTATACTGAAATATATATTTTATGTAAGTAGTTTGTTATATATATTTACATGTATATATATATGTGTATGTATATCTATATTTATGAGAATTGACAATTTGACCGTGTCTGCTTGCAGAGGACTGACTCATTTGATGTTTGAAATTAGTTATGATTAGATGCTAACAACTTTTGGGTTCTAAGGACCTAGGCTGACCCCATGCCAGTAACCACACATCATTAGCTGTAAGTTTGCAGTCCTGTGAGCCACTCCTGCCTTTGCATAACTTGGATTTCTGGACTCAAATGGGGACAGAAAAATGTTGTTAAAATTTTGTACTAAATACATTACTTTAATTATGGTGTCTTGGTTGTCTTGTCTAATTATGGTGTGGTATTTAGAAACCACATTTAACAGTAATTACTGGTCATGTTGTCTGGAAAAAAAATAAATAAAAGTCTATATCCTTAGAGATAAACTCCTCTTTTCTGGTTGTTTTTGTATACAGGTAAGAACAGACAGTTTACTCATTAATTAAACTTTTCAAATAGCTCATTTGAACATGGTTTAAGTTATGACAGGAAACTAGAAACTTGCACAATAAAACAGCAATATAAAAGCAATAAACTCATAGAAAAGAAAACTGCTCAGGTTTACTTACTACCATATATGCAGTATCTTTGCATTAATAGGAGCAAGACAAGTAACATACATTTAAGGATCTTACAAAACATCTCACACTTAAACTGTTTTTCTACATTGCATAAATTGCACACACACATTTATAAAGTGCAGCTGTTTGTTTATGGCTCCATACTTTAATGATTATGAATATTACTGATTATTTATAGCTTAACATCATGCCTCCATTTCTCTTATTACACAATGCTGTCAGCCACTAACAAGGCAAATATTTTAATAAAAGCAGCATAGTTTCAATAATGCTTTAGAGTCATAAAACCATTAAGGCTGGAAGGAACCTATGGAAATTACATGGCTCATATCTCCTCCCAGAGCAAGTCTAACTTCAAAGTTACAGGTTCCTCAAGGCTGTGTCTTTCAAACACACATAATGCTAAATCATCCCAATACTCTACATAGCATTAAAAGCATTAATGCAGTCAGTTGTTCTCACTAATCCACTAACTAATACATTGAAGTTATCCTGTGTTAAAACTAGCCACGATACTTATTTCATCTTACATAAACAGCAATGTTGCTGGGGTTTTTTTCCTCTCAAGACCTTAATTTCTTTTATTTTTATATGATCGTTTTTTATTTTAGACCCTTATTGCATAGTCATTAAGTACAAATATATTTGTATAGTCTCTGGTGGTGTTTTTATTCTTGGGGAACTATCATTGCATTCTGAAGATTGGGCCTTGGTGAATTATGCTTTAGACTATTTCTTAGTTACTCAAAAAGCCAATAATCTGTATTCTCAAGGGAAAAAGACCTGGATTTGTATCAGCTGTGGTAAATGAGAAAACCTGTCCAACAGCAGCACACTAAAATTCAACTGGTTTAATTTTGTTCTAATCACTTTAGTGTTGTAAAAGGCCCCGAAAATGGATGTTTTCTTTAATCTCAGTATAATTGCCTCAGAAACAGCAGCAATGCATCCTTGCTTACACTGGCTCCAGCAATGTTTTCATCAAAACACATAGAAGACTTGACTTTTGACAAAAAGGATGGTTTGATTTGCAGTGGACAGTCTGCTGGTCTTCTTGATTCCTACTGGGAAATGTCTCCTTCTGCAAGGCCTCTGCCAGTAGAGCTGGAAGATGCTGGTACAGACATCTGATCAGTCTCTAATCCTGATGAAGGTACCTAAGCAGGAGGACCACTGTTAAAAAGAGTCCAGAGATCTTCTGCAGACACTGTTGCCCTTACACAGAAAATATAAGTGGAGGCCCATGGGATCCCACCACAAGTGTTCACCTGTGTCTCAATCTTCCCAGTCAACTGTCTTGGAGGAGTCTTCCAGACAATCCAGAAATCCAACAACTGTAGACCTCAATTCTGCGTAACTACTTATGCCTTCTACTCCTTCTTTTACCTGTATTTGTGAACACAAATTTTAAAAACCCAACCAGCCAACAAAATAAACTATGAGTGTACCTAAGAATTCAGTGCAATTTAATTACAAACACAAACAATGATGAACCATATTCAGCATAATTTAACAGGCCAAACTGGAACAGTTTTTGTGGAGCTCAAAGGGGAAAGGAGAAGAAGGTATCAAGGAAATAAGAGCAAGAGCAAAACCTCTGATGGCACTACAGAGTTTGGGGTTTTTTTCTCTTAAACTTTTTCTTGGTCACCTTTTTGACCTCCTCATCTTTCATGGCCCTTTTTATGACCTGTTTCAGGCTCCTTCTTTGCCCTCATCCCACGGGTCATCTTTTCTCAGCATTCCAGATAAAACAAGAAAAGTTACCCAGTGCGGACATCTGAAAGCAGAGTAAGTTTGATTCAGCTGAAGCCAGGTACCCAACTAGCATAGGATCAGAATTAGGCTTTCCCTGTGTGTCTTAGAGATATGAACTGTATCCTTTGAACCTCCTTCTTGATGATATTTGTCACACATTTCCTCAGCAACTTCAAAAGTGTTTGAGTCCTTTAATTACAGTGCTGCTTACCTACTATCTTAACTAACAGGCAGTTACTCAGAAGAGACATTTTCTCAAACACTCCCTTTATTATCTTTTCCCCCAAGTGCAAAAACAATTTACAGAGAGTCATATTAACATCCCTGGTTATATATAAATCAGTATTTTTTGAGAACAAAAATATTAAAGAGTAATAAGCGAGTATGAGTTTCTGTCCTAGATTTGCAGTAAAGTGTGCTTGTGCTTTCTCCTTTAGGGACCTTAGAAACTTCTGCCTACCAGTTCTTCACCAGTAACACTTTGCAGTCATGTGTGAGAAACACAAGCTTGATGTCACTTTTCATAAAGAAAATTACCTAAGATAATAACTTTAAAATGGGTCAAGCACTGTGCTTGTTTTCAGGTTATTTCCCAGTCCTTTTAAATTGGTGCTTAATACCTATGTGTATTCCCAGGTGTATAATACCTATGAACACTTGACTCTTGCATTACATATCTAATATATATCACTGTCCATGCTCTACCACTGGAAAACTGATTCAGACACAGAAAGGTAAGGAGACTTAGACAGAGTCTCTTTAATGGCACCTTAAGTTAGCTACAGTTGAAGTATTTTGGCCAGTGGTTTCCTTACTGTGTCCCATGAGCCACTGGTATGGACTCTACAGAATCATATGAAAACGTGGGTTTAGGTGGAATTTTAATAATAGGGTGCAATAAGTTTTCAGAGTTGACTACACTCCAGTGGCCCAAACTGTTTGGAAACTCCTGACCTAGTCTGACATTTGTGATTACAGAATTACTAAAGTGGTCCCAGCTGCCTTATGATGGCAGAGCTGTGTTACCAGGGTGATCTAAGCTACAGCTCAATGAATAACACAGCCAGCATATTTGCTGAGGGCAGGTCTCTCAAGGCTCTCTACTAGCACTACACAGAATATACTTCCAACCAAACTCCTGCAGGTAGGCCAGGAGAAGGATGAAGAGCCTGCACAGGTATAGAAGGGAACATGCCTTCTAGCAGCACTGTCCTGAAGCAGAAGTGTCTCTTGGAAGTGCCCT
The DNA here is from genome assembly GCA_013398275.1 of Promerops cafer. Taxonomy (NCBI): domain Eukaryota; kingdom Metazoa; phylum Chordata; class Aves; order Passeriformes; family Nectariniidae; genus Promerops; species Promerops cafer. The sequence continues at coordinate 3,254,090 of VZSE01007029.1, forward strand.
TCTCTCTTGTCTTCCTGCTGTGTGTCCTGTATCAGATCTGGCTGGTGAGCACCTCCCAGAGCAGTGTAATCGGGCAGGGCTGGGGAGTGGCGGTTCTATGAGTCACATTTCAAGAACACGGAACTGAAAGCCCTGGAGTGGAGAGAAATGAGGCACCATGAAAATGAGACATCAAAGGCATATAAATAAGAAGACATAGTAAAAAAAATGTTGAAATCTCAGCTGATGGGCAGGTGACTTGAATCACATACACAGGTCTTAAGCAGTTCAAATGCAGCTCCTTCACCAAAGCTCTATCATGAAGATGGCCAGTCTGGGTCACCTGGACCCTGACTGTTGGATAAAGTGAGCCAGTGGTGCTCCCGAGCCTGACATCAGTAGGTTGTCTACAAGTCCAACACATGTGCAGGCCCATTTTGCAGTGGTGAACTGCTGTCCCAGATGCAGGCTGTTCATAGACATTTCCTTTTCTTTTTAGAAACGGGTGGTATGTATGAATTCTGGTCACATGAAGATTTTGACAGTGTTCATAGACCCAAGACATTTGGTGAACTTTTCTTTGTAAAGAAATGATTTAAAAATAAATCCTCTTGGTCTCACTCACATACTCAGGAGAACTGTTTTGTCTGAGAAAGAACTGTGAGGACTTGGATCTAGATTTCCTGCTCAGTGCAGGCACACCTATTCAGAGTGGGAAGTACTTGCTGCCTGGAGCAGCAATGCTTCACACTTATGTTGCTCAGATATCAGTGAGTTGACAGGGTCAAAAATAAGTAAGGAGAATGAAACCTCTGAACAGGTTGATAGCTTGTAGACACTAAGGACTGCAGCAGCTCAGCAAAAAACTGCCTGCATTCCTCCATTTCTGGGGTGAATGGGTTCATTCAGTCAGTGGTGCAAGGGTAACTCTGCCCTGTCCTGCTGCAAAGTCAGCAGGTCACTACACAAGATCCTCTTGTCCTGGTCTTTCCCTTCTGTTGAGGCTTTAAGATAGTGCCCAGAGGAGCATTAAGACAGGCACACAACTTCTCATTTTACAGAAGGAGAATTGCTGCAACATCCCATCACAGCAATTTTTTCAAGAGCATCTGATTCTGCAGGAGGCTCAGGACTCCAGTTCTCAGTGTGGAACCCAAGGAAAATGCAAGGTCTTATTTGGTTGCTCAGGCATTTATCTCTTTTCAAGCAACTCTTGATGATGCTTCATTCTCAAGTGTGGTCTACTACAGCTCTAACTAGGAATAGCAAGGAAAATCTAACACTACATCCATGTATTCCATGAATTGCTCCGTATTTGAGGTATTGCCAAAAAAACCCTAGAAGGCACAAATCCATTCCAGCTCAGCCTTTTTCTAGCCCACTCTTTTTCTGTTTCTTTGTAATGCAGATGGTACAGAATTCAATACATGAATTTTCCATAGCATGTTGAAGTCTCCACTTACACTTAAATCCCATATTGTCAACCTAGCTTGCAAGGCAAAAAACCCCAGGAGTACCACCTTTCAACTCCCATGCATAAGAATAAATGTCACTTGTGAAGCCACCAAATACTGATCTCAGTTTGCCCAAAAGAGTTTCATTTGTCTCTTTCATACAATTCTAAGCCTAAACAGAAACCCTTCATATGTATATAAAGACATAGTACATATATACACACAAATGTAGAAGCAAAGCAGAATGCATAAGGTAGAATGCCAGCAGATCTTTCCAAACCCAAACATATGCAAATTCAATCAGTTAAACGTTTTGGGATGTTTTGTTTTGTTTTACTATGCTAGGTGTCCAGTTTTCCAGCTGCCAGGTTTTGCTTAGGCTGCTGGAGTACAGTGGCAGTCAGTTCCCTCTGCGTCTCATACACCAAAAGAGTACAGCTAGAGACTGGCCCACATTTCATTACTTTCCACAAGGTCCACATTTGCTGCCTTTATATTAACAATACTCCTGGAATAGTGTCTGGTCCCAATGTCTGATCAAAAATACTGCCCAGAAGAAACACATTTTACCTTGTACTGAGATTCTCTTTTCTTCTATTAAATTTCAAATCAAAGAAGCTTTTTCCTAGGAGAGAAAAGAGAATCCATAAGAATATCTGATGTCCTCTGAAGAGCAGGAATTGATACCAGAGATGTTAACTTCCACCAGTGTCTTGTGACAGCTGTTGGGTGGGTAAGAGAAATCACCAGGATATATGTTAAATCATCAGGATGTATTTTAGAACCAGAACATAACAAAACCTGGGAATTTGACATTAGGTCCAGTTCTTATTTTTTAGATTTTTTTTTTTTACCGTAGCCATGAGTGTTACCACACAATTGCACTCATGAAAAGAAAATCTGATGCCAAATAAACAAAGCCAAAAAATGGATCCTTTAAGCTTAAAAGGCAGTACGTTGCTCTGTGGCATTCACACATATTTATAAATGTGATCAAGCAGAAGAGAACGTGTCTCTCCATTATACATTGCAAGGTATTTTCAGGCCAAATTTTGTGAAGTGTGCTCAATGGAACCTGAAGCCACATGACCTGTTAACATTGATGCTAACAGAACTGTCTAAATTACAAAAAGTGATTTAGGATGAGTTTTAAAATTGCATCTTGCTTCCATTTAAAGCAGTGTCACAGCTCTTGTTCTCTGAACAGGGCTGGGATGCCTGTGAAAGTATGAACCATCTTGCCAGAGTGTATCCACAGATGTCTGTAAAGGTGAGAAAGGCATGTGTGAAACTACCCAGGAAATCATAAAGTTAAGTCGTTTATATTCATCATCCTGCTGTGGAACACTAAAAAACTCTGGAAAGTTCCTGAATGGCTTTGCCATTGACATCTGGTGAATCTTAAATATGTATGTCCAGTTGTAAGATAGTAGTAAGCTTTAAATATGGAAATCTGTTTTCTGCTTCTCTTAAGATCCCTATTAGGACAAAAGCGCACCAGTCAGAAGTAAAAGTATCTTCATTATTTATACAACAACATGTGCCACCTTTCCTAAAAACTGGAAAGGAAGAGATGGAAGACTGGCAGCACCATCTCCTGGCAGATAAAAGAAAGAGGGACTACTTTGTGTCAGAAGGCAGGGCCAAGAAATTTCTTTGTGGATTTTTAAAAGGCTGTAGCAGGAAGTAACTTCATAAGAGTATATTCCCTCCCTAGGAAGATTAACTCTGATATGCTTCAGGGAAGAAAAGCATTATGTGTTATTATAATTAGAGAGAACATATGCTCACAATAATGAAGAACAAATTCAGGTTGCTTCTGCCTTTAAAAAGCTCTCTCATGTTGGTCTCTGCTTTCCTTTGTGATGCAGTAATAGCAGATTTCAAAACTAGCACAGCAGGTAAATCAGTCCAGTTGCAGCATATTTGTGTAGTCCTGGAAGACCACAGGAGACCATAGAAGTCCCTCGAACTCAGAAAAGGGTTGTAGCCAGATTTCAAGAGTTTGTAGCCAAATTTCTGTCTTGCTGAGTAGGTAGGGGAAATGTTGGGAAATGTACTATAAACTCCTGCGTCACTAATGTGGAGTGCTCTTTTACATATTTTGAAAGTGACAATAGGCCAAACAGTGCTAAGTAAGGGTGAGGCCTTCAAAGTAATGAAACGCTGCATGGGAAAGAAAAACATCTATGGAGATAAAAGAGGAGACTAAGTCAGATGACTTTGTGAAAGACAGACGTGGAAGAGAAGAGAGGAGGAAAAAGAGGTAAGGAAGAGAGAAATTACAAAAACTTCAGAACTGGTATGCCACAGGAGTCCAGATTTCATTTATCATCAAGAGGGAGAAGACAACCTCAGCAATCAGGCCAAAGTATACCAGTCTTCTGCCTGTTAACTCCTGCAGAGCTGTTCTTGCTGTTAGGTCCCCTGTTACATGGTATGAAACAAACACAAAACCCTCCTTGTGTGACATAAACATGAACGATATTTTGCTGTTGGGGTTTTTTTCCATGTTTTGGAGGTTATTTCATTTTGAGAAACTTCCAGGTGCTTTTAAAGAATTTTTTTTTTCTTTCTGCAGATGATCATGAAAGTGGAAGAGATTTATGAATTTATTCATTCCACCCTTCTCCCAATGTATGAACACTTCTTATAAGTCACAGCACTTCCCGGGACTTTGTCCAACATAGATGCAAAAGCCACACGTAATACGTGTTTCAATAATTCCCATGGGAAAATATGCAGCTTTATGAAGCCTACATCTCCCACATGGGTGGGGAGGAGCTCTGCTTATCTCTTTAGCTCAGAACCAAGATCAGGACTTTTTCCTTGGGGGATCATTTACTCTTCAAACATTCACAAAACAAAGGTAATCCACCATCTTCCTCCAGGGCATGCCACAGAATCCAACTTCTTTTCCAAACAAACTACTAAACTGTATATTTTATGAATCACTCTGGGTAGTGGGTTTATCTCTTTTACCACACAGTTGTTCTTAAAGGAGCTCTTCTTTTTAACAGGGTTAGTTGCCCAGCTAGCTGTCACTCACATCTCCAGCTTTTATTATTAACACAGGGAAACACATTCACTGCCTCTATATTTTAAATTCTTTTGTTTCTTTTTTTTTATACAATGTGCTGTACTTGTGCCATTCCTCACCAACACGCTATGTGCTGTTTTAATTTCCAATCATATCCTATGTATTTAGCACATCCTTGTTTAGTCCCTACTCATATTAATAAAATGGCTCAAATTCCTTACTGTGGGAAGCAAAGAATGCATTTCTATTAATACTGAGTATCAACACACTCCAAAAGTGGTCTTGTACTGGACACAAGATGATATATTTGTATAAAAAAATTAAGATAAAAAAAACCCCCACACTCAGACATGCCATTAAACTAACCTACTGATGCCAAATCAATTATTGTTATTAATGTGGAATAAACAATATTGCTAAATCAGTGACAATTTTCATAATTACTATATAATGTTATGCTATTATTAAATAGCGATAGTCTAAACACTTTAATCTAACAACTCCATTGTGATGGGCTCTGTCAAAACCCAAAGCACAGTTCTATAACCCTAAAAATGTTTACAGGCAATCAACTTTTATTATGAAAGTCTCCTTGTGAGATAAGAAGTAAATGGAAGAAAAAAACCTTGTCAGCAGGAAAATTCAAGTGATAAGAGAAAAAGAAACTTTTTATCTGGCTTTCTATATCTTCCTTCACAAGTTACAAAATAGTGAGAGATAGGATAGTCCATCCATTAATAAAAAAATGGATCTGTACTGGTACCTCTGAAGTCCAATATGTGATCTGGAAATTGGGATAAGCAGTTCACAGATAGAACAACAATGCCAGTTTCCAAAAAGTTCAATCTAAAGCTGATTCTAAGACTTGCAGAAAGATCCTGCAATATTAAATCACATCTGATAAAATGGCAAATGAAAATTGATGTTTATAAATGCTATATGTAACCTTCACCAAATACTTACAATGATGAGCACTTTTTTAGTTGTTAGTACTCTGAAAAGACATCTTAGAAAGCTGGTGAAGTATCATCTACCTGAAACTTCAACTCTGTACTCAGTGGAGGTCAAAAATTACAGAAAGTCACTAGAATCAAGACATGGGTAGAGGAAAATTATTTATTATACACTTCAGAATGGCTGTACTGTATAAAAAACCCCCCCAAAAAACACAAACCCAAAACCCAAAACCCAAAAGCCAGAAAGAGGTTTAAATTAAACACAAACATGGATTAATCATACACAAAGGAAGGCTAACCAAAATAGGACATTTAATTTGGAAAAAAACCCCCAATCAAACCTGTAATTCAGAGGATTATGGTAGATTTAATGAATGACATGAAAGGAAAGCGTCATAAAATGCATAAAACCCAATAATAAATAATTTTTAAGAGGATCTGAAATAATCTAAGATTATTTCAATAATCTTAGTGTACCAGGTGCCAGAAGCTGAAACCCACCAACCAAACTGCTGCAAAACCAGTACTGAGAGATGATAAAGCCATGGTGGAAAACTCAAAAAAACCTCCTGTGTTCCTCTGCTGGAACACTTCATCACTGGCCTTATCTCTGATCTGTGCAAATGGAGACGTTGACTTAAAAAGAAGTTCATGACACAAAACAAACAGTTTTGAGACAAATTCTCAACAGACACTGTTCACCCAGGAAACTCAAGGATGCAATAATGCTTACAGTGCAGTGAAATTCTAACTGTGGTATAAATTCTTGCTAAAAACTTTCTTGGCATCTAAGAAGTGGATTGTATCAAATGTTACATTATTTTTTAAAATTGTTTCTAAGGGAAAGCTGAAGAACTAGTGATTATCAAAAGTGACAATTATTCCGCACAGACCAGTACAACTATAATTAGTGCATACGTGGGGAGATGTGATTTACCAGGGAAAGGTCAACAAGGGTTTTGTCAACATTGTTCTTGCCAAGAGAAGTCTTGCCTTATAAACTCAGTCTTTTGAATGTGTCAGCAAGCACTTGGATAAAAGGGATTGCAGAGATACATTTTGCTGAGATTTCTGAAAGACTTTGAAGACTTTCTTGCTAAAGGTTCTTTAGGGACTAAACAACCACAGGATAAGAGAGAAGATCCCAGCATGGATTGAAATGCAGTTAAAAGACTAAGTATACAGTCAGTTTTCGCAATGAAAGGAAGTCATAATGCACCTTCACATCTCCGTGCTTATTCATAAATAATCCAAGTAAGGTGACGAGTGACAAGACAAAGATTGCTGGAGATACCATGTTATTCATGAAAGGAGAGAAAATGTGGGGCTGAGAATTGCAGAAAGACCTTCCTCTATTCAGGGCTCATACCCCCCCACTGATGCTCCACCATATGGGGGACACATTTGCTCTGGCACAGGACTCAACAGGGACTCCCAGGCTCTTCTAAAGCCTCACTCAGACCCTCTGTGTCATCTGGAATAGCACTGGACACCCCCACGTGGGCAACTGAACAGAGTCCTCAGTGCCTGGCAGGAAAACAACAGATGATAATGAAAACAGAGAGATGTAAAGCCATGCACATGGGGAAAAACCAGTCCTACATCACACGTGGAATAATGCTGTCTGAACTGACCGCTACATGTCAGGAGTGAGAGCTGGGGAGTTTAATGTTATTTGTAGGACAATGCCAGCTCAGTGGAGATCAACAGCACATTGAATATTAGAAATATTCAGAAGCAATACTGAAAACAAGGCAGGGAATATTGTTATGCCACTTTATAAATCTACTATATGCCTCTGTCATGAACACCATACGCAGTTCCAGTCCCACCATCACAAACAGAATAACAGAAATGGTAAATTTCATAGAACAGCAGCAAACACTTCCTTGGAAAGAAGGAGATTTCACTTGGACTTGTCAGTCTGCAAGAGAAGCCTTACCAGACTGCAAGGGGATTTCATGGAGGCTCTGAAGTGGTGACTGGCACAGAGAAGGCAAACTTGACGTACTGTCCTTTCCCAAGCAAGAAGCAGGGTTGGGTCATCACATGGTGTCACAAAATGTTAAGTTGAAACCAAGGAAAGTGGCCGTTCATACACACAGTGACATTGTGGAACTCCCTGCCACAGGATGATATGGATGGTACAAGTTTACAAGCAGTAAGGTCACAGAAATCACAGAAATCATAGAAATCACAGAAAGGATAAGGTTGGAAGGGACCACAGTGGAGCATCTGGTCCAGTCTCCCTGCTTAAGCAGGGCCATTCCAGAGCACATGGCACAGGATTGTATCCTGGTGGCTCTGAAATATCTCCAGTGAGGGAGACTTCACAGCTTCCCTGGACAATCTCTTCCAGTGCTCAGTCACTCACACAGTAAAGAAATTCTTCCTCATGTTCACGTGGCACTTCCTGAGCATCAAATCAACTGAACAAATGTATGGAGGAGATACAATGAGGGCTACTAAGCAGGACACAACCTCTGATTTCAGGAGTCACTAGATGCAAATTGTTGGAAGTTCAAAGCAGACCCACCGGAAGTTTCTCTGAGAGTTTCACCTCTTACAATCCTCTCATCTTTGGGGACAAGAACTGGGAGACACACTCTTGTTTTAAGTGATGTATCTGCCTTTATGGTGTTATGAAAAATTGAAAAATGAGTAATTTTATTGATGCTTTTTAAATATTTCAGGTTAACTAATGAGCAGCACAGCTTAAGTAGGATGGGCAATGGGGACACTTTTTTTCCATTTTTGCCAAGTACATCACTTGCAATCATCTTTACTGGAGGCATCTGCAAAAAGGTAAGAGATCCACCGAATTCTGGAGAACATTAACCAGAGCACTACAGCACAGCTGTAACACATGTTCTGTGCTTTTATCTTAATAAGGTGTGCTCTTTGGAAACAGTTGAGTCATGGACCCATCACTTACTTATTTGTACTAAGTGCCACAATCCTCAGTTGTGCTAAGGAAACGACACAAAACCTTGTAACGTCACCGAGTACAGTCACTCACATGGCCTGGGGAGAAGCAGCAAACACAGCTGTGAGCTGAGCGTGCAAGATCTGAAAGTATCAGAGCTCTGCCCAGGAAGGTCCTCACCCCTCGCTGTCCCCAGAGAGGGGCTGCGGAACCCAGAGCCTTCTCCCTCTCCAGGTGTCTGTTCCCGCCCTGGGAAGGCTGTGAGGGGGCTGTGGTGAGGATGTCGAAAGAAAGCAAGTGCTCTCAGCAGGAAGAACAGCGTCGCCAGCAGGTAGGAGGAGGTGATCCTGCCCCTCTCAGCCCAGTGAGGCCACACCTGGAGTACTGTGCCCCGTTCTGGGCTCCTCAGTGCAAGAGTGGCGTGGAGCTCCTGGACAGGGTCCAGCAGAGGCTACAAAGATGATGAAGGGACTGAAGCATCTCTCTTACGAGGAAAAGCTGAGAGAGGTGGGTCTGTTCAGCCACATGAAATGACTGAGAGGGGACCTCATCAATGTATTTCAGTATCTGGAGGGAAAGTGTCAAGAGAATGGAGCCAGACTCCTCTTGGTGGTGCTAATAGGACAAGATGCAACGGGCAGAAATGGATGTTCAGGAAGTTCCACTTGAACATGAGGAAGAACTTGATTGTGCGTGCGACCAAGCACTGGAACAGATTGTCCGGAGGCTGCGTTGTCTCCCTCCCTCAGTATATTCAAGAACCGTCTGAATGTAATCCTGTGCCACGTGGTCTAGGATGACCCTGCAGGAGCAGCGAGGCTGGACCAGCCGCCCGGCCGCGGTCCCTTACACGCTGCCCCACGCCGTGCCCACGAGGGCAGCCCCCGCCGCCTCACGCCCTCACAGCGGCGCGGGAACCTCCCCTCCGCCCCGCCCCAACCAAGATGGCGGCCCCGCCCGCCCCACAATGCCCCGGGCGCAGCTGCCGCGCTTCCGGGTGCGGGCCCAGGAGGGCGGCGAGCCCGGCACGGCGGGCGGAGGGCGAAGCTGCTCCGAGCGGATGCGAACGAGCGGGCGCGCAGTGTCGGAGGAGGCCGCGCTCGGACCATGAGGCTTCGACTGTGGCTGGTCCCGGCCCTGGTGCTGCTGTGGGGGCCGGGCGGGCTGGAGGCGCTGGGGCATCCGCAGCGCTACGGTGAGGGCAGGGCGCGACCACGGCAACCGCGGAGGGGAGGGGAGAGAGGGGAGAAGGAGGGAGAGACCACTGCGACAGGACGGTGGGGGGGAAGGCACGGCACCCCTGCCTCTGCCAGGGGTTAGCGATGGGCGATGTGTGGGGTGGGGCAGAGCACCCCTTTTGCTGAAGGCATCGCTGATGGGCAGTGTTTGGGGTTACTGCTCGAGGCGGGGAGACACCATTGTCTTCACGCTCGAGGTCTGCTGAAGAGTTTTCCTTAGAGGAGTTTGTGTTCTGTTAAGGCGGGATAATCCCAGAATAGGTCGGGTAGGAAGGAACCGCAGTGGGTCATCAGGTCCAGTCTCCATGCTCCTGCAGGGTCATCCTGGATCACATTCCACGGGATTGCATCCAGGCGGTTCTGCAATATCTCCAGTGAGGGAGGCTGCACAGCCTCACTGGGCAAAATCATATAAATGGCTTCCCTTCATAGTTCTGTTTGGAGAGTCACCAGAGAGCCCGAATCCTTTGGAGCTGAAAGTAACCTCTAGAAAAGCTTCACACAGAGGAGAACCGCTGTTTTATTTGACTTCTGTAGACAGTTTTGCATCTAAGCTTCTGCTTTGCAATGAACAAGTTGTAGACTTTCGTTTGATAAGCAAAAGTTTATCACTGAAATGGCAGATGGACTCTTGCATGAGGCAGTGGCTGTGTCTTGCACTTAAGACCAATGGGTAACATACTTCTTGGATCCTTGTCTTTGCTCCATTTTTCCTCTTCTGTGTACCGTAGTTCCTCAACACTGGAGCAGCAAAATTTTTGTTTCCTTTAAAAACTTTGTCTGGCCCCCACATGTAAACCCCTGTTTTGAAAATTAAAGGTACAGAAATTATTTTGCTATAAGTTCTGTTGCTTTCCTTGAGCAGATTGCTATGCAGGGCAGGGATTCACATGAGATGATGCTGACATTCAAATCACCAACTGAACTGGCTAAAGACGGTCTCCGAACACTGTTCCAGGGATTAATCAGCTGTACATTCACACAGAGACAGTTGTCCTGTCTCCAGTCAGTAAGGCCAGCAGGGACTGCTCCAAGTCTCCTTTCTTGGCTAAGATGTCTCAGCACATTTCCTGACAGGTGTCTAGTCTGCACCTCTGCCCTCCTCTCTTGCACCTGAGGTGGATTTGTGGTTCTGTGTACACCTCAGCAGCTGGTGGCTGCAGGAACCTAGGAAGGATGGGGCTCAGTGGTGGATGCTCCAGGAAGTGTAATAGAAATTAAACAAACACAGCATGTCCTTTCAATGTCAGGCAGGTCAGGGAGGTCCTGATCAGCATTGCATTGTGGGCTGTCAGATCTTCATGCCTTCTAAAGGACCTGTCTGCTGTGAGTTTGTGCAGTCTTTATCTGATGGCTTTTATCTTCTTGGCCCACGTACCTCTGTGCCTGGACTATGAGCTCTTCAATTTTATGAAATACTGCATGGAGGAAAACCTCAATTCTTCTGTTTCTAAATGTTGGAAGAATTACTCATTTTCTTCACACCTTTAGTGTCTTACATCCCTATGCAATTTGTCTCATTTGGACTATTGTTTCTTTTTTAAGTGAGAAAATATTAGTCTATACAATAATTCTTAGTATGAGGAAATAATCATGACTTTATTGGTTACTTTAGTCTGTATATTTTGTGTTGGATTTTTATTTATTTGAGATGTATGGTCAGGGCTGCAGGACACCATTTGTAATACAAAGGCAACATAAATTTATAATGATGAATGCTTTTGATTTTGTTTCCTTTCTGAGTAGTTTTTGCTCTTTAATAGTCACTCCAAGCTCTCTTTTCTTTGTGTTTTGTTTGTTTGTTTGGGGGGTTTTTGGGTTTTTTTGGGGGGGGCTTTTGAGTTGGTTTGTTTGGTTTTGTTTTCTTTTGTTGGTTTTTTGTTTTGTTTGGTTTTTTGTTTTGTTTTGAGTGATAATAATTGTACTGACATACTTTGTTGTGTAAATACAGTGAGGAATTATTTTCCTCACGTGTTATTTCACACATTCTCACGTTGAATTTCGTCACATTTTGTTGTCCAGTAAACTAAATTTACAAAAGTATTTTGTGAGGGAACTTGAAAAATCTGTGTGTGCTACATTAGCTGTTGCTTTTATCCACACACCACTGCCATATATATATATGCTAATGTATAGGAGGCACTACTTTCCTAGTATCTTATTTAGCCCCAGGTCTAGTAACTTAGATGTTGTTGTTATTGCTACCTGTTTGCCAGGTCGGGACATTGAATGTATTTGTTGATTAGGCCCTTAGATGGTACCTGGAGTGGAAATTGGTCTTTTCAGATCCCCTGCACTACACCAGTGGCTCTTTAGTCCCATACCACAGTTAGGAGTTGAGCAGTTCTATTTTTGCAGTGCTTTGTAACTCTTGGGTTAATACATTCCTATCCTGTTGATTTATTGGTCATTTTCTTGACTTCTTGTAAAGCCTCTTTTCATGACAAAAAGTTCCTCTTGGGGAACTTTTTAATCTCCTCTGCAGTGAATACTAAGGTCAGTTATTGGTACTGGCCTTTAGCATCCATTCTTGGATGCTGTATTTGGGACTGTATTTTTAGCTTACTTGTTTTACAAGCCCTTTTGGTTATTTAGCTGTGTGGTTTCTTCTCATAAAATAAAAAATATTTCAAGTATTAGCTTTTTGCCTTTTACAAGCTGCTTTTAAAATACCTTTCCCTATTTTATTGTGGTTTTATGTTTATCTTTTGTTGGAGTTCTGTTATCCTCATCTTACAGCTTGGTTTTCTAAATATCATCTTTTCCTTCTAGTAATTTCAGTGTTATTATTTTGAATGCTCTGTTTATCCACAGCTTAAATTTTGGGAACTGAAATCAGATTTCTGATGAGCACTATCCTTAAGGAAGTTTCACGAATTAACATTTTGTGATTTCTGTTGAGAACTTCTCACTTATTTCTCGGAGTTCAGTTTTTCAAGGAGGAAAAAAAATTATACAGTGAAAAAAAGAATTTGACAAAGAATAGAATAAGTGATAAAATGATGTGGGTAGTTTTCCAGCTTTTTTCAGCTGAAGTAATCTTAGGGTGTGGCACTCCAGGAGTCTAAACTGATCTAAAATGGGACTGCCACAACCTGACCTCAGCTTTCCAATCCCTTCTCCATTCCTGTGACCACATTCATGGAATGTGAGCTGTCTGTAAGCTAATCTCTTTTTTTTTGTTTGGTTTTTTCCCTTTTTTTTTTTTTTTTTTGGTGGTTTGGGGTTTTTGCTTGCTTGGTTTTGGTTTGTTTTCAGTAAAGGGTGTATTTTCTCTCTGTGAACTCCATTGCTGTGGAGCAGCTCACAGTGTGACTGTCCAAGCACCTGCCCCATTGTTTTTGGGGGGTGGAAGTGGTTGTGTTCCAGGTTAGGGATGAAGGCAGGATGGTATCCCCCTCAGTTTGTCTTTAGGTGTATTCTTTTTAATAATGTTGACATTAGGGATCAATTTCTAGAGGAGTGGGACTCTGCTACTCAATACAGTGACTGATACTGTAGCTTGGCCCCAGAAAAATTAATGGCAACTCTTTCAAGATTTTTCTCTTTGTTGTCATTTATCTCTGAAGATAACCTTTTATACCTATAAAATATTTATCCTGTTTGTCTTGGAGTTCAGACATATCTGAATGGTAACAGAGCTTAATGTACTTGAAAAGAATAACAGTGCAAATATGCAGCTTGGGTGCTGAATAGGTAAATAGGTCACTGAATATATCTAAAGAACTGCCTGAGTCTGTATTACAATACAGTGGTACAAGTTGTGTGCTGCCACTAAGCAGCATGTATGCAGGATTACCCCCAACAGAGCCTGGATCTCAAATGTGTCTTACTCTGCTGTTACCTCTTTCGAATGAGAACTTGTCACAAGCTAGGCAGGGAACTAAAATAAGATAGTTCTTCCTCTGCTGGGCAGATGATATTCTTTAAATCACTCACTGATGATCTTTTTCTACCTGCCAGATTGCACTAATAAAATCTGAGGCAGGTACCCTGATTTTCACCAGTTTTTTTCTCCACACTGCAGAAATACCACACAGAACTCAGAACAGCTATGTGAGCTGGAGAAATGACCTGTTACAAATGGTTTGGTGCAAACCTACCTAATGCATGTCAGAAGACTCGGATTTAGAAGTTGTTGAGTGAAAAAAGCAAATGGTAGTGGTGTTGATAAATAAACCAGGGGAGCTAAGTGATACAGAGGGCAGCATAAATTGATTTGCAGTCGGTTTTGAATTCTTCACACTTGGTGTGACAAAATGCAGGAAGTTCAAAAGGCCAGGAATGTAACTTGTTGCCAGAGTTTAGGGATTGGAAGTTCAGCTCAGTGTCAAGAATGTGCAGTGAGCTAATTAGTGACAAAAATCTTAATGCAAGATTAAATTTTATCCTGCTGGACTGAAGCTTCTGTTGGAGACTAAGCCAAGACCTAGGTGAGGATCAAATGATTAATTTCCCTACCATGGTCTGCCTTTTTTTATTGCTGTTTCTTACCCCATTTGGACATCCTTTGAAGCAAAATTACTGTTTTAGATGGAGCTGGTTTTGCAGTTTGTCCCCAAAAGGTGAAGGTTGTTTCTCACCATGCATCACATGGTGGAGAATTCAAGGACACACAGTCCCACAGCATGTGGTCCCTGCCCAGAAGTCATTGCAGGAATTTGTTGATGCAGTGCCTTTGTCTCTCTATAAACAGCAAATGCTTGGCGTAGACATGGCCCTATTGGACGCAAATTACCAGTATTATTTTTGTGTTGTGGATTAGCAATCTTTTCTGTGAAGTTACTTAATATCAAGGTTTTCAAGTACTTTTCTCAGGTTTGTTTTCATTTGTTCATATGAATAGGTCAATGTTTCCATTTCCAACTGAAAAAAGCAACTGAAGTGTAATTTCTGTGAAAAGTACTCAAGGTCAACAAAAAGAAGAATGTCAATGCTACATTAAATTCTAATTAATAAGAATTACCTTTAATTGTTGTAAGATTTTTGTAATGGGAGCATAATCCAGTGCTCGGCATGAGTTTGGTTTTCAGTACTGCCAGTTTGTTCTGACCTTTAAGCAGACAAAAAGTAAAATTCCTGGTTGCATGTAAGATTTGGGGTGGTTTCATTTTCTCCCCAGTAAAAACTGACAACTTCACTGCTGCTGTACATTGCTGATAGCAGCAGTGACTCATCTCAGTTTCATGCTTCTGCCACTCTGGAATTTTTGTGTGCATGTGCAGAAGCCTCACCGTGGATTTCTGCTCTGTGGCTGGAAGGGCCGAGTGAGGAAGCACAGCCAGCCACACTCTAACACTCTGGCACTCTGACTTTACATTAGGATTTAAGTGTGTGTTTCGTAGTTGGCAGAGATTTGTCTTTGAGATAGAAGTTTATATTTAATTTCTGTTATAAACAGGTTGATCCCCCACCCCAGCTTTTTTATAAACTGTAGGAGTCCGAGTTTACCTGTTTGCCAGACTGATGATGGAATGTGCTTTGCTGTGAAACCAAGAGCTAGGTTTCTTTAACAAAGAGCAGTTTATCCTGCTGTCCTTTTCTGTGATCTTCACGTGCAGCACATGAACTCGCCTGTTTTGGGAATGTCCAGCAACCCTCTCAATGGTCCTAATGGTCTTCCTGATGTCTTTCATTCTTGCAGGTACATGTGATAGTACTGCCCATCTTTGTCACTTGTGGCCTGCATATCTTCACAATATCCATCCCTGTCTCCTGTGCTGCCCTAATGTGCATTATTTGTACTTTTTTCCCTTCTTGATATTTGCATTTTTAGCCTATGTAGGTGCATGGACTGGGAAGTGAGAAGGCAAGGGGGCTCTGTTATGAAGGGAGGCACCTACAGCTGCCACCCAGTAGATGTTGATCCATAATTTCTGAGGTCTTGAACAAGAACATGATACCCTTGGTTTCCTTTCTCACCTTTTCAGGTCGTCACTGAAACAGTAAAATTCTGCCCCTCAGTACCTGTGATGTGCCTCAAATTTTGAAAGTTTTTGTGTGAATGAGTCCAAAGCTGTATCCACAAGGAGAAGAAATGCAGCCAGAAGTGGAGGCGTTGGTCTCACAAGTGTAGACTAGACAGTAATTAATGTCTACCTAGAATCAGCTCCACTCAAACTTCTTTTGTGACACAGCAGGATTTTGTGATGTGGTATCTTTGTACAGTAGTGAGGCTTGTAGCTTTTTGATAGCCAGATGAGTGATCTGTTTCCAGAGGAAACTGCATCCTGTGACTGGGCAGTTCCTCTCTGCAGGACGTATGAAAGCATGTGATTTGGGGCTGAGTTGTGTTGGGGTTTTTTGAGCATCAAGTCATATGATGCTGTTCTGGTATAAGATGGGATGGCTGTATTGCCCTCATTTCACTTTAATGATGAGGATGCTAATTCAGTAGACTTCCTTATTTTTTCATAATGTCAATATTTGGCAGGATACTGCTTTTTTTTTTTCCTTTGAAAATTGGTCTGTTGTCATTAATAGGTCATACTTATTTAATCAAGTAGATCCAACAGTATAAGTTTTGTTCCTCACTGGTCCTTATTTAAGCTGTGATTAGTGAAAGAGATAATTTGCAAGGTTGGAAGTGTGTGAGGTAACGTGTAGGAGCCATTGTGGGTATTCAGCTGTATTCAAAACCACCAGAAACGGCAGCTTAATTATCTATACAGCTTCTGCTAAACAGAATTTGCACCCTTAAGGAAATGTTCCCACTGCCTAGAAACAGATGTTTAATTTACTGTGGGGAAAAAACTTTGGAGTAGTATAAAGGTGCAGCTACATGAACAAGTTTTTCCTGAGATGAGCTAAAGGGTATTTAGTAAGCTGTTAGCTTTTCCATGATACTCATCACTGACATGTCTGAATGTGTGATAAGGAGAGAGTAGTTGCCCAGTGTAACTGCAGAAGTGCACTGTGGAGTAGCTGGTGGACAATAAAGCAGCAACATCCCTGCCTCCCAGCATGAGGGTTGGGTAACCCTACCCCGAGGCTTCATCTGCTCCTGACTGAGTGTGGCACCTTGTTTTCTCACGTGGTTTAACTAGTTTGGTGCAGCTGGGATTGAGTCAAGAACATGCCTTCTAAAACATACAGCAGTGCTGACGTGGCTGGCCATTCTTACTAACAGGTTTGTCCAGAAATGTGCTCAAACAGAGCGTAAACTTTTATCTTGTTAAGGTTTATTGGAACACTGACATGTATTTGGTTCTTGCTTTGAACTTGTTTTTCATACAAGTTCTTCTGTTTACATGTTCTTGATGAGCAAAACAGCGACCACTCTTCAGTGGAAACAAGTAAACGTGATTTATCTAAACTGTTGAAAGCATGGGCTGTTTTGTGTGGGATAAGTGTTTCAATTCACTCTGTATTGTGTCTCTGGCAATGACTCTATACCAGATGTACTGGGTAAAGATGTAACAGCACGTGCAAGGAGTTGTTATGGAACAGCTTTCCCACCATGAACCTTCTCAATGTGTCCTCTTCATCAACAGCCTCCTAAAAGCAGCATAAGCTGTTCAGAGAAGGTATCCACAAACACTTAGGCATGACTGCATCACCTCCTGCCTGGCACAGACCGTTTGTGTGCCCAGTTGAGATATGGATATATTTGCCTTCTCCATTAGCACTCCCTGGAATGGTCTGCAGCCAAACGATCCGGCTGTACTGCAGCGAGTGAGCGGCTGTTACTACAAACACAGGGGCAGCTGTTTTATGTAGGGTGATGGAGACCTGCTTTAGCTCTTGTGTTTCAAGCTGGAAAGACTCCAGTCTGTGTTTCCTGGTCTAAATTCTGAGACTCTGAATTGTATTTCAAATTACTGTATTTGGTTACTTCAGTTAAAATATTTTAATGTACAAGAAGAGCATACGAAACTAAATAGTAACAATAAAGAATACGGAGCCCTTCAACTATTCAGTCGTGCCTCAGCTGAACCAGAACAATTGTTACTAGTCAACTGCTCATAAGATTTTGATAGGTGTTTGATACCCATTGGAAATCAGCTTGGGATCAGAACCCAGATGTAGTCGATGAAATACAGCCTGGAGCCCTTTTTTCAGTCTTGGAGATGACACTGATTTAACAGTCCCTCTGCAAAATCCTTCCTGAACGTGTTTGCAGTGCTTGTTCTAGGTCTGCCCCTGTAGGCTTGTCATCTCATTCCAATGCCTTTGACAGAAAAATTATTTCTGCTTTTATTCCCTTGGGATGATTGGAGAAATAACTGAAATCATTCCTGCAAACCCCACTGATTATCTAGTGGTCTTTTTTAAATCCCAAAAGTAATATTTTTTTTTAAATTTTGGATCTTGAGTTTTAGGTAGGAACATTTTCTATCATGGAATAATTTTGAAAAGAGTTCTAAAAAATATTAATTATATCTTCTGGGTTGAAACTTCATGCTTCTAGATAAACTTAACCTTTCCATAAATAATACAGTGCAAAAGAATGCTTATGAAATGGCTGACTTGCCACATTTACTTGTTGGATTCTGGACAATAGATGGGGCATGAGATCATGGGAATTTACTGTTGTACTTATGAAAGCCAAGCTGGTTGGAGAAGGGTGACACTGGTATTTGAATTGCTAGCTGAGCACTGAAAGAGAAACTTCTTTTGGAATACATGCAGTGGCCTCCAACTCGGAGTTAAGCTGTTCCCCCGTGCATTCTTGAGCTCTTTGGTGCTGGAGCAGAGTTTATTAAAAGATACTTTCCTGTGTTAAGTCTGGAAGGCTAGTGCCAGGAGGCTTTTAGCCAAGAAACAAGGTGAAATAAAAGAGGGAAGAGTTGGTGAGTTCAAAGCTGGGGGTAGAGGAGGATCACTGCTCTGGATTTCTTCTTGAGAGCTTTGGGATATCGTCTTTGTAACCCATGTTCCTTCCCTGTCTCTCTTACAAACCTGATTTCTGTATGTTCTTGGGAGGTTTCCCTCCAGGAAAGAAGGCACCATGAGGTGAAGGCTGGTGACAATAAATGAATACTTACCATATCAGGATGCAATTAAGCTGTTCCCTAAAAAGACATGAATGCAGAAATCTAGGAGGGTGTGGAAGGGAATGAACCGCAAAAAAGTAGTTTGGGAAAACTAAGCTCAGGTCTGTTGAAGCCCATGGGAACTGACTCTTGGACCATAATGAAGATAATGGGGAAGGAATACCAGAAAGATTTTTAAACTTGAATAAAAAGTCAAGTATATGCTTTCTATGGCTCCCATCCACAGACTGTTGTACAGTTGGACTCTGTACAGTTCTGTGTTTTCTTTAAAATAATGACACTTCATCTCTTATTTTCCATAAGCCATGAACATGGATTCATTTTCACAATATGAACATTTTACAGAAAAATTTTGGTTTGAGTGTATTACCAATATATTTGTTCCACGTTTGTCTGATAACATAATTAGGTAACAGATTATGGCTGGGAGCAGCGTGTCTTAAGCCTCTACTTATGTTGTAAGTAAAATTAAAAGCAAACAAATTTAGGAAGGGTAAGAGGAAATATGAACAAGTGCACTCTTGTTTCAGGGTTACAGGAACTGGGAGTGCCGTGTGTTTCATTTGTTACTTCAATAGAATCATCTTACTCATCTTCATGAACTTAGGTCTTGTTCTTACTACCCTTCCTGTGTCTCTGTGAGGCATTTCCAGAAGGGTGTTTGTGTGTATTAAGGTGGAGTAGGACTTGCCTACCAAATAAAAAAGCCTGATTTTTTTTTTAGCAGATTTCTCAGTTCTCTTGCCATGAAACTGAGACATTTTGTCTGGCCATAGCAGCAATTGTATCTTGCTCTCTGGCATGGCTTTCTCTTGGTTCTGGTCTGTACTTCAAAGGCAGAGGTGGAAAAGGACAGTAGAGTTTTGTAGCTGGGGTTGTGCCTCTGGGGCAGATCTTGTGCTTGACAAGTCCCCGAACAGCACGGTGGTGGTACCACACCTCTTGTTTCATGCCCCCTGTACCACACACTTGGTCTGTATCATAAACCAATGTTGGATATCCTATATATCAACATTCACTTTAATTGAGGGGTCAGCTCTAGTTGAGTGTGGTGACAGAATCTCGAGTTTGATTAAAGAATTCAGAACTAGGCAGTTTAATGAGGTTTTTCTTCCAGAATTGGTTTCCTTGTCTGTTCCTACCCCCTTCCTAGGTGGTTCTGGATGAGGACAGATACCAGACAAAAAGCGATTAATTAGAACAGACTTTTTAACAAAAAAAGAGCAGTTTGGAGGGGGAAGTTAGGCATTTACTCATTGTGTGGCTCTAGTGAACCAGCTCTGCTGCATATGGCAACCTAAAGATGAAGGCCCTGCCTGACATGCAGCAGTGGGGCATATGTGGGGAAGATCTCCACAACAGAAAACACAGTGATAGAAACTTGTCTTTGCATATAACCCGAAACACGTTAATCAGTTGCAGGTGCTCTCAACCTGAGGGTTGTAAACAGAAATCAGGAAATTGCAACTGCACTGCCCTTCCTGTGTTGCTCAAGGGCCGGGGAGGAGCAGCCAGGGAGGGCGAAGCCTGGGAACCACTTCTCAGTGGCTTCTGCTGGCCAAGAAAGCAGCCATGTCACCCGTGCCATGCTCTGTGAGTGGGTCTGGTGCAGGGCCAGGAGGGCTGTGAGGGTCATCTTTGCTTCTGTGCCTTCCTCACTCCAGTGTACACAAGCACACCTGTGGCCGTGGTGCTGGTTAATTCTCTCCACCCACCCCCTCGCAAAAGGAAAAGCAAGGTGCTTCCCTTGCCCTGATCAGTGCATGTGTTCTTAAAGCTTTCCTGGACTTTGGAGGCATGGATTTGGGGATAAATTATGGTACTGAGTGTCAGGTTTAAAAAACCCATATTATTTCAAGAGCTATGAGCATCTAGATTTCAAGTTGGCAATCTTGATTTGTTGCACAATAGCCAGTAAAACAGCTTATTAGTGGTACTGCTTAATTAAAAGTCCAATAAAACACATGAGGTGGCTTTGCTGAGTGGGGTAAGCTAGTGACCAGGGGCTCTGAAGTAATGCCATCTTCCTTAACAGAAAACCTCTTTGGTAGCTATCAGGTCTGGTTTAGAAGCACAGCTGGAAATGGAGGGGAAAGAAGCAGGGGATTTTTTTAATAAAGAATGTTTGGGTGAGCACTTCTGTCTCTTGTAAAACACATCTGAATCCTCATTTAGTGAAGTGAAGAGTGAACACTTCTAGCTGAGAAGGAAAAGGGCAGCGGGGGCTGGTTAAGGCCGTAAATAGCGACTGAATCTATCAGTGCTAGTGGAAGCCAGGGTGGTTGGTGGGTGTCTCACTAGGTGGTGGGTGCTCCAGAGAAGGAAGAGTGTGGATGGGTGCTTTGATGAAGGAATGCCTTACAAAGCAGCAGGAGGCTTTATCAGCAAAAGCCAGCCACTGTTTGCAGCTGTCATGCACCTGTTAATGGTGGAAAAGGAGTACTGCAGAATATTGACCTGAATTTGTTATTTGTGTACTGCTCCCATAGGAATTCAGGCACGTGGTCTCCTTTCTCTGAACAAGTTTTTGTGTTCTGAGTAGGAAAGGGAGTTTTGTGTGATGGTAAAGTATTGGGAAACCAGGGTGTCTCACATGAGTTGCCTTGTTTGTTAGTTCTGATTGATTGTGCTATGCAGATACCTGTTTTCTGGCTACTGTTGGGCAGAAAGGCCCAGCACAGTCCAATCTTCAATTAACTCGGTTTAAGTCTCCTGGGTTAAACTCTTTTCTTCCTCAGGCTCATGTAGGGACCAGCAGGTGAGGAGAGTAATTCACCCCAGAGAAATGGAGATGTTCTCCCCATTTAGTTTCTGGGGGGCAGCGAGGGAGGGCATTAATTCTGCATTGCTGTGGCAGTAAAAATGATGAATTGGTTGCTCAGAAACTGTAGAAAAAGTGAAGCAAACTCTGTCTATCTCAGATTGTGTCTTGTCTCACTCTATGATTTCTACTTGCCTACACAAAATAGAGCATTACAGAAATGTACAGTAGTTATCCTAAAATGAGCGCAAACTGGTCTTGCTGTTGAAATGGGAGTCTCTGGTTTGCTCTTTTTTTTATGTGTGCATTTGGAAAGAAAATATTTTTAAACTAAAACTTTCCTTGTTGGTCTTTCAGACACAGTTGAGTCCATGCTCTCAGACTACGACATCCTCTCTCTGTCTAGCATCCAGCAACACTCACTGAAGAAGAGGGACCTCCAGCCTGAGACACACGTAGAGAGGCTCTTAAGTTTTTCAGCCCTGCAAAGGTAATTAAATCATCAGCAATGAAATAGCATAATATTTTCCTTCAGTTTCTGATGAGTAATGTGCTGTTTCAAACCCAGAAATTGTTGTCTTGTTTTCTGTCATGACTGGCCAGTTCTTCTGGGTTAGTGATCTGCATGATTATATGACTTCACAGAGGCTCAGAGGAAAGGGGAAAGTAAGTTCTATTTTATTTCTCTGATGGCTGAAGTGGCAGTAATTTAGGATTTCTTTTGCTTTATTCTTTAGTTTAGTTTCATATAGATTACTCTCACTGTTTGAGTTGGATCTAACCTATACCTCATCTGGCAATGTCAGTACTTCTTGACTGTCCTCTGGTTCTTGAAAATGTCAGCTTTCAGTTTGGGAAGTGTGTGTGGTGTGTTGCCCAAGAGATTTACTGTATTTATTTTCATGGAGGTTTAATCCTTTTCCTACTGAGTATAAATGGCCCATTAAATAAAATACTTATTTTAATCTTTTGTTTGTTTGGTTTGGTTTTGGTTTTTGTTAAAAGATGGGAAATAAAAGCTCAGGTGAAAGGGGGAGGAGAAGTAGAAGGGAGCAGACGTGAAGATTGCAGGGATTTTATAATGGGAGTCAGAAAAGTGCCTTTCAGGTATTTGAGTGCTGAAATTGTGAATCTGAAATGGGGAGCAGGGTGAGAATAACACTTTGTATTAAGAAATTTTGTTTGTCTGACATCTTTTGTCCTCTGTGTATTCATGTGCCTTCCCCTGTGTCAACTGTCATGCAAGTTATGCATAATTTTTGAATCTCTGAATGTTTGAAATGGCATTTTTTTTTACTTTGGGGGGGCAATTATGAAAGGTTAATGGGATCAGATGTCTGATTGTCCCTGTTTTGCACTGCCTCATGCACCCTGGCTTTAGGGTGAGGTTGCCAATGGTGATTACAGAATAATTACAGAGGAGCATACCAAAAATCTTTGACCCAAAGCCCACATAAACCAAGAGCCCATGAAGCTTCTTCCAGAAAAGGTTATCAGCTTACTTCTTGGGATAGCTTTCAGTTTTTGTGAAAATATATTGTAAAAAATGTTGGGAGTTCGGATTTCTGTTTATGGTCTTCTGCCTGTATTATGTCAGAAGTAAGAACTTCAAGATAAAGAAATTTCTTGGTCTGATTTTTTTTAAAATAGTTACCAGTAATTGGTTTTGCTTAACTGCGAATGGAGAAGGCACATCATGAGCAAACTCTGACTGTTTTGGATTTTGGAGGTTATTTTTTTAACTATTTTTTAATTAAACATCTGTGACTCTAAAATATTTACAGTTATAAATTAGACAATATACGTTTTTGTAGCCTGCTTATCAGAATTAATGCTTTTTATTTTCTTTTGGACCCTCAGTAAAATGGAGATTGAATGTATCTGTTATGTGTATACTTCGCTTAAAAATAAATGTAAATAAATTCTTTTACAGGCACTTTAAATTATACTTAACTGCAACTGCTGAACACTTTTCAGAAAAATTTCAAGCATTAATTGTGGATGGTGAAGGCAAGGAAAAGGAATATCATGTTCAATGGCAAGACTTTTTCACCGGACATGTCGTTGGTTAGTATGAAGTAGACAATGGGTCAGTGCTGAGAAACCACAGCTTTACTCGAGTCTCTTGGGCAGAGAAGATAGTGTATTTCCCTCATTTTCATCAGATGTGGTTAGGATGAAGAAATAAATGTAATTCTTATCCTCTTGGGTTTTCTGGTTTTGTTTTTGTGGTGTGTGTGGAGATTTTTTTAGGTTTGGTGGGTGGTAGGGTTTATTGCATCAAGCTCCTAAGACAGGACTCTTGTGTTTAGTTTGGCAGGACACAAAGGTATAATTTACTTAAGCAGCGGCTTGCAAATTATTATTTTTTTTTTAAATGCTGATGGTAGCTTTAATTCCAGATGGAATGTAGGACTTGAATGCTCCTTGCCCCAGAACACAAACCGAGTTAGAGGTGATGCAGTGATACCCAGACTGTTCAATTAAAAGACTTAAAGATAGTTCTTTGTAGATTACTTTTCTGTAAAGATACCATGCTTCACTTTCATGCAGTACTAATGCTTCTGCTAAGTTGTTTTGATTTCTTTGTTGCCTTTGTGATGTGGTTGAGACTTTCCCACTGGAATGCAGACTGACGCCATGAAATTGCTGTCTGATAGAAGTTAGATGCACGCTGCTTTTGTTGGCAGATATATTGTGTCCCCCATTACTAATCCCCAGAGCCATCTCAACACTTTCGGCAAAATTTTCTGTTAAATTTGAGTCTCATTGACTATGAGTATTGAGAAGTTAAGACTTGGGGGAAGTGCTGATTAATTTCGTGTTTTTCTTTAAATTGAACAGTACACAGACTGAGAAAGGTAATTTGTCATCAAGTTTAGAAACAATTAAAAACCCCCAACAAACAGTGTCTGTGCAGGAGCACATGCAAACAGCTGAATTAATTTAATTCTTCCATGCTTGTGTTAAAGGAGAGCATAATTCCAAGGTTGTGGCACATATTGGGGATGAAGATTTTACAGTGCGAATCAATACTGATGGAGAAGAATACAATATCGAGGTACGCTTTGCTGTGGAAAACTGTTTGCAGACAATCACCTTCTTTTCCTCTGGGTGTTCCTCTTCCTTGTTAGTTGTGTTGACACTTCTAGAGCTCAAACTAGATTTGGTGGTAGTGTTTGTTTTGGGGTGAGGAGGGAGAGAAATAAGAAACCAATTTGGCTTGCAGGTGTTGACTTTTATTAGTGAGTGACATTCTCTGACAGTTGCATGTTTTAGATACATCAGGGTATATTTTAAGAAGGTATATTTTAAACAGGAAGGGGTTTCAGAAACAGAAATGGATAACATTAGAAATTAGTGGTGATCATGGCCCCTAACAAACTGTGGCAATCTAAACAGAGTCAATGTCTTTTAAGCTTTTTAAAACTGGCTTTGTTCTATCTTGGAAGTTTTCCCATTCTTAGAGCTTCATTGAAAATCTAATATTTTATCTGAAAACCTGGTTATTTTTCCCTACTCCCTTGTTTTTCACCATTTTCCTTGCTTGTCTTATTTTGAACTCTTCATTTAAAAAAACATATTCAACAAATATATAATTAGAGACTGTCATAATGAGATGTTCAGTGCAGTATATTCCCAGACACAAGCAGTATTTGAATGGCTGAATAACAGTAATTATGGCTGAGTGTTATATGGATATTGTAATTGTCTCCAAACCCAAAGATACGCAGAATTATGGGTAAACCTGAGAAATCCAGTCATGCTAGAGCACAAAAATGTGATCAAATTGCCCAAATCACTGTACTTGTGTTTTACATTGAGAACATACAGTGGCTGTTTGCTTGTGACGTGAAGCATTTTTGTGTTTGTGGTCCAGAGCAGTTGTGGGTGTGCCCTGTCTCTCCGTGCAGCCAGCCCCGTGTTCCTGGCTGGCTGTGTCTGTGCAGCCGAGGGCAGGCAATGGTGTGCAGCCTCTGGCTTGCCCATGCTGCCTCACCGGTGCTGTCCCCGGGCCAGCTTTGGCCGCTGACCGCGCTGGATGAGATGATTCCCCTGCGTGGTTGCAGAGGGAGTATGCCTGAGTCTGTTCCCCAAAGGCAGCGTGGACAAAGCTGCTCTGCCATTTCCTGCTTTTGTTGTAGTTGTGTATGGTTTGGAAAGGCTGTGGGGCTTTGTGTAAACCACTGTTTCCCTCACACCTTGCCTTAGTGTGTGAAACCCTCAGTTTTGTGCTGCAGACATGTGGCTGCTGACTTGGTACAGCCTTCACGTTTCGGGACCTTTTTGCTGTGAAGTGAAAGCACAGTGTGCTAAGTAATGGCTGGCTGAAGTTGCAAGAGCCCTGCCTAAGGGCCAGAGGAGACCCAGAGCCAGGTGCACTGTGTTGTAAATGTGGGCAGTCTGTGCTACTGGGCTTTGGCCAAAGAACTGACCCTGTCTGTGTCATATTTGTTGGTGTTGCTTTAGCTTTAACATTCAGATAATAATAGGACTTGTCAGTAAAGTAAAAAGATGGTTTGTATGCATCTGCTATGAGAATTGGTGTCTTTCCTTGAGATTTCATTGTCCTCTTTGGTTTTGGAGAAATTTTCATGCTTGTGAGTGTCTTGGGTAGCTATTGAACATCAAAGAGCCCACATTCAGGTGTGTGCTCAAAGGCTCTCTGTTACCTGCCTCCTCCTGTGCTTCTGGTCAGTGCATTTGTTAGCAGTTAAAGATATCCTTCTGGCTTCATGCTGTTACACAGGGAAGCAGAAGAACCTGAGAAGCCTCTTCAGCTTACTCAGATTCTGAGGAGAAGAAAAATTCTCTCCTGTGGCCGTATCAGGTAGCTGCCACTACTTTGTTAAGATGCTCTCAGACTTTTGGATTCCCATGTAGCATAAGAGAGTTGACTTCTGTTGGCTTTCTTGGGGATATCATTTTATCAGTAGATTTGTTGCTGTGGGTGAAGTGCATTTGTGTGTGTTTAAACAGAAAGCTGTGGAGATGCAATGGTGCACACATAGAGTTTTTTACTTATCTAGACTTTGGGTTCACTGTGTTCCTAACTTCTCCTTGTGCTGTCAGCCACTGTGGAGATTTGTGGATGATGTGGAAGATGAAAGACTGCTGGTTTACAGATCTGAAGATATCAAAGATTTCTCAAGGTTGCAGTCCCCCAAAGTATGTGGTTATTTAAAGCTGAGTGAAGATGAACTGTTGCCAAAAGGACTGGAAGACAGGAAACAAAGTGAAGGTGAGTGTCCATACCTTGGGAGAGCAGCATCTTTGAAACAAATTAGCTCTTTCAATTCACTGTGGGGATGGAGGGGTGAAGCAACACACCTCATGCCTCTTAAAACAACTTTGTGCTTCTCTGCACTGTGCAGCAGGACATGTTTGGCCTTTATGGTCACTCAAGGAATCCATCTTGAGCTTTGATGGGGTTTTGAGAGTTTCTGGTCCCTCTTTCCTCTGTCCTTTGCTGTGTCAGCAAAAGTTGGGTTAATGACGAGGAACAGGAGGAGGAAGAGAGGTGTTAGGGCTGTGGTGATGACCATAAAAGCTCTATAGGTAAATCTGATGAATAACTCAGTTTCGCTGCTATGCATTCTTCTCCTTACAGTAAGTTTGAGGACTGTTAGGAAGACAAAATTTAAGAATAGCTATTAAAAAAAAAAAAAACCAAACTAAAACTAAACATCCTCATTCTCCTCTCAGGAGCCCACCCACACTCACATTCAGGTCTTAAATAAGGACAGTAGACTCAGCAGTGGTAGTAGTATTGAGTGTTTATTTGAAATATTTACTTCAGAAAGCACCCATCGGAAGAAAAGAGCCATTCCAGAGAACTCCAAAAACACGTGCAAGATGCTGGTCGTGGCAGACCATCGTTTCTTCAAGTACATGGGCCGTGGGGAAGAGAGCACCACTATAAACTATTTGGTAAGTAAATGTATCCTGTTAAAATTTGCTGGAATAGGTGCAGGAAAACACACTGATGCAGTAGTTAGTACAACATACAGCTTATACTACTTTTGTACACACAGCTTTTACCTGGGAAAGTGCTAAATCTTGCTTTAAAAATATTCTACAATGAAGCTAATGTAGTTCAGTAGTCTTCAAATTTCACTTAAAAGCAAATTCCTTCCTTTCATATACTTCTGTTGGCTATGCCATTTTCTGCCCAGGAACTTCTCTTTTCTCAGTCAGAGCTCTAGAGTCTCCTGGATTTTGAAATCCACTGCAATGATCTGAGCATCTTTAAAGTTCTAGCATGTTTAATGAGAAGTTAAAGCAACTCATACAGATCTTCTTTTCCAAATTCTTTCAGGATTCTCTGTCCAGAACAATAAATTAGAAGCAGGCCCAGTAAACAACTTGTTTGGTTGTTTAGTGTTGTGGATTAACCCCAGCAGGCAGCTCAGCCACAGGCAGCCACTTTTTCTCTCCTCCCAGATGGAATGGGGAGAGAATCAGAAGGGTAAGGTGAGATAACTTTTAGGTTGAGATCGAAACAGTTTAATAGCAAAAGCTGTTCACAGCAGCAAAGCAAACCAAGGGAATTAATTCACTGCTTCCCATCAGCAGGCAGGTGTTCTGTCATCCTCAGGGAAGCAGGGCTCCATCGTGTGTACCAATTACTGAGTGACCCAGCCAAAACACTGGGGTTGTCTGTCTGACAGATTTTTGTGAACTGGAACAAGGCCTACCCACAGCCTTTCAGCAGAAGGGGAGAGTATGGGTGTTTGGGGACTAGAGACAAAACAAGTGAAAACAAGTTTGGAGGCCTGTTGTTTGTCAAAAGTCTCTTTCTGAGCTTTACTCTTTGAAATGCTAATCACTCTGTTCCACTTTGCTGGCTTTTTGACCTTTCTGTCCCCAGAAATTTATGTTCTTTTTTACATTCTCCAGGTGAGGAGGCCTCATTTGGTGTGTTTGCAGAGGTGCTCTTATCTCAGCATCTGACATGTGCTGAGGCTGACCCCTGTTGTATTTCCTGGGTAGATGGGTACTGTTAACAACACAGTGATTGGAAAACTAAAGCATAAACTATTATTGAGTGTTTCTGAATGTCACTTCTCCTTCTCAGCAAGTTCAGTGGTTTATATTTAGTAGGTGGTGTTTTTTTTAAGAGAACAGCTTGAAAAGAGAGGTATTGATTGTGAGCACTGACAAGAGACTTTCTGGAACCTTGTGCTTGAACCATAATAAGGAAAATAATAGGTTTTTAAATGGGTGAGGGAAGCAAGCCTGGGGGGTCAGTTAAACTAGTTAAGCACTGTGCTAAAACAAAGCAGTAAAAACAGCTCCCTCCTCTGCCCTTCCCCTCAAAGAAATCTGGAAAGTTAGTGTTTGAACAAAGTATTTCCCAAAATGTCTTGTTCTTAGTATTATTGCTCTTCCACTACACAAACAAAAGTGAAAAATGGAAAACTTTGTGCTACTTTTTATGATGGAAAATTTTCAAGTATATTGGATAATACTGATCCAAAACCAACAGTACTTGGATCCAGGGAATTTGTCTTGTTACCTTACATGAGGTTCAGTTTTAATTCAAGTGACTGTTTCTAGGTACATGTGTTGCAGCTTCTCTGAATGTTTTGTTGTTTTGAATGTCTCTTTTGCTCCACGAAAGCTCACCTGGGTAACTTGTTTTTCTCTTCCACACAGATTGAATTGATAGACAGAGTAGATGACATCTACCGAAACACTTCCTGGGACGATGGAACCTTCAATGGGTACGGCATACAGATAGAGCAGGTATTCACTGGACTCTGCACAGGGCTTCCAAGTTAAAGGAACATGGTTTAAACAGCAGTGTTTCTGATTATTTTGTCTGGGTTAGAGCTAAAATAATAAAATCCTACGTTATTAACTCCAGCCGGGAGCACTCTGAAATAGCATCTTGCCAGCATTGATGGTATGACACGATGCCCATTTTCAGTTCCTTGCTGTGTTTGAGATGTGAATTTTCAGGGAAAATCTTTCCATGTTTATTCCTAATTCAAAAGTGCATTTTTCACCTGAATATGAGCAAATTTTGTTTCATTCAGACATGCATTTATTTCATATTTCTGTTGCTAGTGCTTGGCTTACAAAGCCTGAGTGGGCCTCAAACTCAGGTGAAAACACACAATCTTGCCTGAAGAGCTTTAATGACTCCCTTAGACATCATGCTAGTGTAGAGGCTTGTATATAGACACAGGGGAACGTAGTGACTTCAATTTCTATGATGGTGTCTCGAAGTTAGTGCAGAGAAATCTGGAAAACAGCATTAGAAACAGGAGGACTCCATCAGCTCAGCATACTGCAGGAGTTGTGACGTGGGACATGGAGAATGGTACAAGCCAGCTGCCCCATTTGCTGGGAAAAGATCTGCAGGCATAAAGAAGGAGCATTAATTGGGTGGGAGGGGGTAGAGAACATGATGAACTAATTCTGGATTACTGGGAAAGTAGCAGTCCTTAAACATACATTTTGGTTAGCTAGAACTCTGAAATGATTTGGGGCTATTTATATTGGTTGTATTTGTCTGAGGTTTTTCTAAAAGTAAAATGCATCTCAAAGCAGAATTTTACAGTGAAAACTTCTGATGTTATCCTGTAAAAGGGTTACTTACAATGTAGTTACTTATGATTTAGTTGGTGTATTTAACTAGCAGAGGCTGGAAAGTTAATATTAGAATCATGCTGAGTCTGAATGTTTCTTCTTACAGATCTATTGAGATATTTAAAATTACATTGAAACCCTTTCTGTAGCTATAAAATTGATTCAAATTCCTCTTCATTGTTCTTGCCCTTTTTGACATGTAGATTATCATCCACAATGAGCCAAATCCTGTAAAACCTGGAGAAAAGCACTATAATATGGCAAGAAGTTACCCAGATGATAAGAAAGATGCCTGGGATGTGAAAATGCTGCTAGAGGTAGGTTGTAACCCTTGAAGAATCGTGGCCCTTAGCAGAGAATTGCTCATTCATACGGCAGCTCTGCAGTAACGGGTGAGTCCTCTGCTCCCTCTGCATGACATGTAGATGTCACACAAAGGCAAACCAGCTGCTGTGCCCTGTAGCCCGTGGTAAAGGGCTCCCTCGCATAATTACAGAGCAGACATCAATTAGTCTTATTAATGTGGTCTGAGTCAGAAAGGCAGTCCTGATATGTCTGGCCCTGAGACTGGCTGCCTTGTGACCTTCATCAAGTTATTGTACTTGGCTTTGTCCTCCCTGTGAAAAGGGAAAATGAATAGACAAGTTATGGAAATGAATGTGTACAGTGTTCTTGGGCAATAGTTTAATTTCCTGCAGCTCTGTAGGATGGCTAAACAGCTGCTGTTTTCTGACTTAACCAGATCTAGGAGGTAGTTGTCTGGCACATTAAATAAATGTTATTATCTATAGACTCTTAACATGCACTGTAAGCTAACAGGGATTTGACCTTTTTTTTTAAAGCAATTTAGCTTTGATATTGCAGCGGAAGCAGCTCACGTGTGCCTTGCTCATCTCTTCACGTATCAAGATTTTGACATGGGAACGCTTGGCCTGGCTTACGTTGGCTCTCCCAGACCTAACAGCCATGGTGGCATTTGTCCTAAAGGCAAGGCTTCTTTTTCTTCTGTCCCAGTTGTGGGTTGGAAGCTAGTTTTTGTTATTCATGTTTAATTCTTTTCTCCAACTTTCATGCAGTATGTTGTGTTATTTCAATAGACTCTGGTAGCTGTTTTTTTACATAGAAGGGATTGCCATTTTTTTTGGCTGGAGCTGGAAAAAGTGGGAAGGATAAAAGTGACTAAACAAAGTCACAAAGCCATCTGGTGTGAACAGGCTGTATAGAAAAATCCCTGTTCTAAGGGCTGCTTTGTGTGGGCACATCCTGCAGCGGTTCTGGAATGGCAGATGCTGTTGTCTTGGAAATTTCTGCTGCTTTTGCCTTTACTGCAATACATGAGTTGTTGGACCTGTGCTTGAAAGATTTCCAGCTCCAAAAACTGGCAAGAGGCAGGGTCTCACTAGCGAGCCTGTGAGAACAATAAAGCTGTAAAGCTGTTCATTTCCCCAGACAAGTATCCCTCTCTTCCCAAAAGTACCCTGAAACACAAGAAAAATGTTTCTCAATTTGTTTATTTCTTACTCTTTCAGCTTATTACAGTCAAACTGCAAAGAAGGATATCTATCTGAACAGTGGCTTGACCAGCACCAAGAACTATGGGAAGACCATCCTCACAAAGGTAGAAGAGTATCCTCTTCATACATGTGTGCTGGAGATGTGTGCCATGGGATTGTGACAAGCTTCTGTGCTTTCTAAGAAAAGAGCTGCTGGCTTTCCATTTGAGTGAGATCTCTGGGGGCAAGGATATAGATCATAAAACAAAAATCGTCGGTTTTTTTGTAGCTGACAAGGGGAGTCAGGACTGAATGGAACTGAAAATTGAATTCACTGTGAAACAGGAACAGAAACAGCTAGTGTCTCATAGGAGCTGTAGTTTCCTAGATATAAACAGATTTTTGATGTCTCAAGATGAATTTAAATGTATTTTGTTTTAAAAAAAGATCCCCAAACAAACAACAAAACTCTAACAAAACAAACCCTCAAAGCAGGCAAAGTAGGAGGTTTAGTTTGAGCCTTTTAATGAAATTCCTCCACCTGATTTTTGTGTGTCCTGAGTAACTAGAGCAGAGAACAGTATAGTAGGCAGGGCTTATTAGTGCTAATACTAAGCTTAATGTAAGTTGATGCTTCCTGGATTTTTTTCCATACTTTGAGATAGTAAATGCACAAAGGCCTAAATATGAGCTTTGTCTCACTTGTAAAGACACCAGAGCAGTGCCTATGTCTGCCTCTATTAAATCTTTGAAGCTGGGCATATTTTGCTTTTGCTGACTTGTGCTGGCTTCTCAGCTATGCTTTTCTGTAGCACGATTATAATAGGAATTTATATTTGATGTGTGGGCTAAAACTTGGCACAGAAACTGTCAAGAAGATAGGGAAAAAAGACAGTAAAGCTTTGTGTTAGAGAGATGTTGACAGAGAGCTCTAGCAATAGCTGTTGCCATGCTATTTGCATTTGTTCAATCTCCAGACTGGAGTTCTGCTGTAGATTACAAAGGAGGTTGAGTGTTCCGTCTTCCCAGTGGCAGGCTTGGGACGATGGTTCACGTTGGTTTCACAGGGAAAGTGCTGCATGGTTTCTGCTTTGTTTTAAAAAAACAAACTTCTTAAGGTTTTTTTTAAAACTTCTTAAAACTCTTCTCCAAATGAAACACAGTGAAGCACAGGAGGGATGCCCGGGCAGCTCTCTTGTCTCTGGCTCCCACATTAGCCATGCTTAGACACGGACCAGGGCAGCTCATGGCAGCGTTTGGTCCTTCCTGTGCCCACACAGCAGCTGCAGTGACAGTTCCTCTCCAGAACTGCCTGGTCTCCTTGTGGTTATCTTTATTCCTGTGTGAGTTTAATTTGTGGTTGTCACCTTGTGAGCTTGACACCATCTGCTGGGGAAGGCGCCGTGGGAGGTGTGCAGTGAGCAGAGCCGGTTTGGGATCCTCAGCACAGGCAGGCGTGTCTTGCATAAATGATGTTGGAAATCCATCCCTGAATCTGTCCCTGTTGGGCCACAATCGTAGGCGTCTTTCCTGGAAATCATGCAGCAGTGGAGTTTATTCAGCACTCCTAATGGCATCGTCCATTTAGAAGAAATAATTCTAATGGCAAGATATGTTAAACAAGAGATTGACTAACCGTAGTTGCTGGTGTTTGTTTGGATTGGGTTTTGTTTTAACTTTTTATGCCTTCCAGCTACATAGAAGCAAATTTTCATATTTAAGCATCTGCATTGCCTTGAAAGCAAGTTTGAATTGGTATTCTAGGACAGTATTTTGCCTTTAAAAGTGATGTAATGTTCAAATCTAATCCCTGAACTTAACTTTGAAAAAGACCACAATTTTATTTATCTTAATTTCTCCACTCCTAAAAACAGAGAAATGTTCATAAGAAATTCACTACCATCTTGGTGTATCTTAGTATTGCTGGTGGCCTAGAAGTAGGTGGGATATTCTGTCCTTTACTGCTCAGACTAACTTTTTCCAACACTGTTTTTTTCATGTTCAAAAAAGGAGGCTGACCTGGTTACAACACATGAACTTGGACATAACTTTGGAGCAGAGCATGATCCTGACAGTCTGCCAGAATGTGCCCCCACTGAAGACCAGGGTGGGAAATATGTCATGTATCCTATTGCTGTCAGTGGAGATCATGAAAACAACAAGGTATGGTTGTTTAGTTTTGCATCAACACAAAAGTTTCTGCTATGGTCAGTGACCCTTTGCATGGCAAATCTATTTAGTTAATGATTCCTGTAGTTTGAAACCATCAGAATGTTAATGGATTATCCATAAGAAAACATTTGCATGCAGTTGGGTTCTCTGCAAGATAAGCTCGTCTTTGGAATCTGGGTTTCACTGGAGTTCATAGCATGTCAGGGTGTGTTTTAATTAGCTGTTTGTAATTAGCTGTGGCCATATGCTGCTACAAGCAAGTCCCAGCAAGAGTCAAATCCAGGCCCTTCAGTACCACACAGCATTGGGGTGGTCCATAGGTGCTGTTGGAGAGGGGCTGCCAGGCAGCACAGGCACGGTGGAAGCCTGCCCTGGCAGTGTGCGTTGGCACTGTGCCTGCAGTACAGGCGAGAAGCCCAGATTAGCAGGGATGGCGGCCTGCAGGCTGGTCTGAGCCGTGGCTGGGCCCAGCCCCTCTGCCCACAGGCAGCGCAGTCTGTGCCTCTTGCTGCAGCTTCGCCTCCCGTCCTGGGGCCGCTGAAGCCGTGGGAGAGCTGGAGTTCTCTGTGAGCCAGACTGTGTGGGGGAGTCCCTGCAGTGTGTAGCAGTGTCTGTTGCTGACCCAGCTGTTATTTTCCCATCTTAAAATTTTTCCAAGGTATCAAACTGACAGTATGGAGGGAATAACTGCTTTCTGGGATGCCAGAGCTCAGAGACATAGGGAGGCTGTGGCTGTCTTAGATGCCAGTTGTTGACAGAAAGGTACACTCAGTGCTGCTTTTTTCCCCTGTGACTCTCTAGATGTTCTCAAGCTGCAGCAAAAAATCCATCCATAGGACCATAGAGGTCAAGGCCCAGGAGTGCTTCAAAGAGCGCAACAACAAAGTGTGTGGGAACTCCAGAGTGGATGAAGGCGAGGAATGTGATCCTGGCCTCTTGTACCAACTGGTTGATCCCTGCTGCTCTGCAGACTGTAAACTGAAAGATGGTGCCAAGTGCAGGTGAGGGGAAATGGGCTGCAGCTTCTCTTTACACAGGAGAGAACGTTGGGCTGGGCTGAAAACTCCTAAAGCCACCTGTAGTGTCACAGGCCTCTTTCCTGGCTTTAAGGCTGAATGTGTGAACTCACGACAGTGAAAGATTTCATGAAAGGCTTCTATGTGCATACATTAATTTTTATAGCATTCTGTTTCCCTGAGAAGTGTCAAGAGCCACAGGCTTGCAATTTATTATTGTGTTGTCATTGTTATTACTACCATTATTATTAAGCAAACTTAGGCAATCAAAAAGCATAAAAAATTTCCTGTGCACACTTTCTGTGCTAATACAAGTTTTGTTTGTGTTGGAAATTGGCTTTTTGCACTGGTACATACTGGTAATTCCAGACTGCTGCAAAATGTGTTTGAGCAGACAACACAGTGACTGCACTAAATGACTCCTCTATCTGTTGTTGCTTTTTGGGGTGTTCATGGCCTTGTTGCAATGCAGTGCCCAATTTTCTTTTTCATAGTTCATCTCTACACCACATAACATTAGAGAGCTTGTGGAATTCCTGTTGTTTAGCAAGAAAATCCATCAATTTTAAGGAGTGTTTTTGGGCTAAGGGCCTTCTTGTGTTAGGTGAGAACAATTAAAGACAATGCAGAATACAAAGCAGGAAATCTTCAGGACAAACAGAAGGGGGAGAAATGTTTGTGGTAGAAAAGGGTGAAAGATCTTGTCCTAAGCTGCACAGCAGGCTACACGAGGATGATCCCTTGAATAAATACAAGGGTCCCTCTGTTGTCTCTCAATATATTGTACTTTCTATGTGATTTGACCTTCAGTATATGAAGAGTGAGTATGTATGTAGAAAGGTGGTTGTGGGAGGGGGCAGAGAGGACAAGGATTGAATCAATGAGTCAGTCTCCAAGAAGTAGCTTTTTATTTCCTAAACATCTTTTTTGTCTGGCTTTGTCACACTTGTACTTATTTTTTTTAAATTGGTTAATATTGATTTCTTTCATTTTGATCTTTCCCCAGTGACCGGAACAGTCCTTGCTGTAAAGGCTGCCAGTTTGAAAGTGCACAAAAGAAATGCCAGGAAGCTATAAATGCCACTTGTAAAGGAGAGTCTTTTTGCACTGGTAGGATGTGGTTCTGTCCCCTGTATGTCAGCTAGCCAAGTGCTCCAGGCTCAGTGTCCTGTTCAACCCACTTTCAGTCTAGTGCCTTTCAGTCATCCGGTACATGTAGTTTTAGAGACCAGTTAAGCATCACAATATGCTTCTATAATGAGTTTCATTGTAGTTCAAGAGTCACTTTGTGATTTATTGCCCAGAAGAACGTAAAAAAGGTTGATTTTTAAATTTATTTTTTTTTAATGTTTTGTTTCTTTCCCTTAAAAGAAAAAAAAAAGCAAAACAGAGTGTGTCACTGGGAGGGGACAAGAATGAACTTTGCCATAGAAAGGGTGGAATTACTGCAACTCTGCTTTACTTCCCCACTTGTTTACTTCCTCTGCATAGTCCTTCTTGGAGGCAGGGAGTCAAGTCAGAGTGTGTGCTTTGCTGAGGGGGGCTCCAGGGTCTGCACCTACTGCTTGGTTGCCAGTGCCACAATGCCCAAGCTGTTGAAAGCCTCCAGAGCTTCTGCTGCCTCTCAGAGCAGCTGGCAGGCAGCCTGCAGTTGAAGGCCAAGAACAAGCTATTGGGGTTTTCCTGGGATAAGTCTGTATTTCCATTATTTTCCCTCTTTCTTCTGCATACTTAGGTTCTCTGCCCTTTGCTCTAACACAGTCCTCCCACTCTGCTGACTTCCATCTGCAGGGAACAGCAGCGAGTGTCCCCCTCCAGGGAATGCTCCGGATGACACAGTGTGCGTGGACATGGGGAAGTGCAAGGACGGGGAGTGCGTCCCTTTCTGCGAGAGGGAGAAGAACCTGCGGTCGTGTGCATGCAATGGTGGGTGACACAGACTGAACTGAAATGGGACTGGGACTGAAATTTGTATTTCATTTTTGCTCCTTGGAGAGTGCGGGCTTCACTGTGGGCTGGCCTGTTGGAGGGCTGAGTTTGTGGTTTCTGGAAAAGTTTAAACTGTTGGGTTTTGCCAGCTGTTCTCTGTTTAAAAAGGGAATGTGAATGTCCTCCTGTCTTCTGGTGGTTTGGGTTGAAGGCATTAAGATGAGACTTAGGGTCTGACACTCCAGCTAAAGGAGAGGCCACTCTCCTACCTTCCAGCTCTACCACAGATGGACAAGAAGGGATTGTAAGGAGATTCCAACCAACCTCTGGATCCAGCATCTGGCAGAGGAGTAGTGGTGTCCATCAAGATATTAAAGAAAGATTTCAAAGAGATTAAAGTGCCTTGAGAATATAGAATCCCCAAATTCATTCGCCTGCTAACCTGCCTGCCATATACTTCTGCCAATGACTTTTTCCTGCTCCTTTGCTGTCCGTGTTAATCCCCTAAATGTGGTAAAGCAGCTAGGAGTAGGATGAAAACTTCACAGGGGCATCACAAGGAACTGCTGTGAGCCCCACCGTTTGAGATGGAGGGCATAGCCGAGGAGACAGGTGCCTAGAGGACTCGGAGCCCAAGAAGTATTTAGAGTTGTCTTTTTGGATGTGCTTGGAACCTTTTCATTGGCCTGTTGATTTCATGCAGTTTTGGGGTATCAGCTTGGAGAACCTGGTCCCGCTGTACCCCTTAATATGTTGCACAGGGCATGTGATTGAATTTTAGGCTTGATTGTCAGAGTGCCCGAAATTGGGTGGCTTGGTCCTGCTTTCCCTTTGGGGAAGCTGGTTAGGACTGTGCTCAGCCAGGAGATGTGGGATTGTGGGTGGCAAGTGACTCTTTGTGCTTCCAAGGAATGAGTTTGCTGCTTTATTTCAGAAACAGATAACTCCTGCAAGGTGTGCTGCCGGGACGAGCAGGACAGGTGCACGCCGTACGTGGATGCCAACGAGCAGTTCCTGTTCCTGCGCAAAGGGAAGCCTTGCACCGTGGGGTTCTGTGACACAAATGTAAGTGTGCCCAGCTCTGCTCTGCTGGGGTCTGAGTCCCTGGGGAGGAGGACTGTGCTGGGGAAGAGAAACCAAAGCTTGAGCAGGGTAATGGGTAAATATTAAAGGGTGTTGGAGGCTGTGGTTGTTGGAGTTCTGCAAGGGGAAGCTGTTACCTTCTGGAGCTGCTCATTTCCCCCCTCTGCTGCTCCCCACAGCTCAGCCAGCTGGCACCCTGCACAAAGGAGGGCACTGAGTGCTGCCCTAAGCTCAGTTGGGTTTGCAGTGCTTGCCTTTCCAGTTGTTCCCATTAGCCCAATGAATTTTTATTCCAATAATTCAGGTCAGGGAGCAATCACATAAAAATCCAGCCAGCAGTATCTGAAAGAGACAGTGACCCTGTGGCAGGGAGACTGGTGGGTTGATGGCACTCAGTGGCCTTTTCCGTGGTACAGCTGCATGGACACCTGCAGACCCCCATGGTCAGAGCTAAACCAGGTGTCAGCAGAAGTGAATTTGGGAGGGCTGCCTGAGTCCTTCTGCTAGCAGAACTGGGAGACCAAGGTTCTACTGTGTTAAACCTGCACAACCGAATCTTGGGAGTGAGTTTGTCTGTAACCTTGGGCTCCTGAGAGCTGCAGCCTTCTTTGTGGAACTGAGACATCCAGTGCTTAAATCTCTCCAGAAACATCAATTTTATGTCCCCTAACATGGGCCAAAGGTGGAGTGGATTTTGCACATTTCAAACAATAAAACTTGATCTGATTCAGACTGCAATAAAATTTAAACTGGCCTGATAAAAATAAAGGCAGTAAAAATGGACTGCTGCTATTGGGCATGAGTGTAATTCTGTATTCAGAATGTAAGTGAAGTCATGCTGTGTCTAGTTCTCATTTCATTGCTATCATTGTACCAGCCTCTCCAAGAAGGCAGTACTTAATACTTGGGTAGCATAAGATTGTTACTTTTGCAGGGCAAATGCGAGAAGCAAGTACAGGATGTGATTGAACGATTTTGGGATTTTATAGACCAACTCAGCATCAATACTTTTGGTAAGATACATAACCATATCCTTTGGGGATTTTTGAGTTCATGAGATGAACCTCTAAAGACTTGGGGGGAGTTAGCTGCCTGGATTTATTCACCGTGTGCAAGGGTAGCTAGTAGCTGTGCTTGTGATACATCGAAGTATATTTTTGCCTGAAGTTTGACACTACTGATCTCACCTTTTAAAGCTGAAAGGATGGAGGATTGTTTGCATTGTGTAATCCAGTTTTTTTCCTAGGCATCTTCCAAGCTTGTGAAAGGGACGATAGCTTGTTGTCTGAATATCAAGAACTAGGTCAATTAGAGAAAAGGAAGTAACAGTCAGTCTCTTTAGAGGTCAGCTAGATTCAGCAGGGTATAAAGTGGGCCTCTCAGTGGGATTTAAATGTCAACAGACCGGGAGGGGAACACTTCCTTTCTCTGTCATTTAAGAAAACCAGAGGTTGCACACCTCAAGCTGTGCCTGTGCTGAGTCACTCCCTGTGACTGAGTGGGCCTCCTTGGTCTTGATCCCAACTTGTGCAACCCAAGCAGGTGTCACCTCACCCCAGGTGTCACCCCCTGTGTCTCGCTGTTACTGGCACCAGACAAAACCCATGGTTAAGCTGGTGCTGTGTCATGAGCCCTAACTGTGTGCTCATGGCACCACTGTGCCTGCACAGTGCAATTACCTGAGCTGCAGCTTTCAATCTCAAGTTTCAGGGACAAAAAATTGTTTCTTAGGTAACTGATAAAGCTATTTAGCCTGCTTGGATAGAGGCAGTTTTTGAATCTTTGACATCCAAATATTTTGTTTGTGGAGGCAGGTAGAGATCACAGAACTTACATCAGATTTTGGTAGTGGACTTGCAGTGTGTCTTGTGTAAGTGAGAGGGGCAGCTTGGCTGGCTCAGTATAGGCTGTTCCAAAACAACCCATATTCAATATTACAGCCTCACAGCATCTCTCTTCAGAAAACAACAGAGAAAACCTGTTGTTGTTAACATACTGGATACAACTTTCTAAAATCGTGTCATTTTATCTTTGCCTACTCCAAAGTAGGGAGCCTGTGCTTCTCTGAGCAATTCTGAAGCTTCACTTGCCTGAGCAGCAGCTGCAGAAGGGGGGATAGATGTGTGTGTTCATGAAGCAGTATTGGATAGGTAACTGACAGATTTGAACTGGTTTCACAGGGAAGTTCCTAGCGGATAATATAGTGGGCTCTGTGCTTGTCTTCTCCTTACTGTTTTGGATTCCTCTCAGCATCCTTGTGCACTGTGTGGTGAGTAAGCTGTCTTTGAGATGACTGCTCTGTTGGATTTTGCTGAGAGAACACCCTTTATATGTGAAGTGGCAGATGGCTGTGGGAGAAATGATGGGAAGCTTTTAGCAAACCCTGGGGGGAAATCCAGCATATGTAAGGCTTACTGCTCCTTCAGTAGGCAAAACTTGCTAAACTCTGCCAGGCCCTGGCAGACCCAGTGCTCCCATGACTATTCCCTGGAGGCTTTCCCATTCTTTCCCAGGCAGATTTTCTTTCTCTGCCTTCTGAATTCTACCCAAGTATAATTTTGGTATTTTTAACAAAGTCCTCTAAAGCCCTGTGAAGAAATGACACACACATTTTGAGAGGAGACCCAGAGTGGGAAGTGATCTTAGTTGATCCTGGGTGGATGGGTAAAAAGAGTCAGCAAGCTCATGGCCACTGGGAGCGTGGACATGTGGTGTGCTGCCGACAGCAGTGTGGGCTTAGAGCAAAGGGGTGCTCTGCCCACAAGCACTCCTGGGATGAATGGGAAGGCATGGGAAGTAGGGGAAGGGAAAAGAGCCCTATAAAGTGCTGAGTCCCTGCAGGAAAAAGGAGTCTTTGCTATAGGGAAATTAACTTTCTTATTGCTGTGTGTTTTTCAATAGGACAAGAAATTGGACAAGCAGTATGAGGAGAACACGAAGTCCCTGTTTTGCCCCAGTGTAAGTTGCTGTCTAAGTCTGAATTGGCAGAATGCTGTCCCATGTGTATTGGAAAACCTAAACCTCAGGTGTTTGCAGAATATTTACCAAAAGAGTAGTAAGAGAGAGCCCCAGAGCCCCATGCTGCAGAGGGGTGAATCCATGACAGGGGAAGCTAGTTTCTGAACAAGCCTCTGTTCACTCTTACCAAGCACTGCAGCATGGCAGGGTCTGATTCTTCTCTAAGAGCTGAGCCTTGTTGGCAGAGCCCCTCTGGTGCAGCAGAGAGGGGCAGGAAGCCCTGTGGGGCAGGAAGGCACTCGGCTCTGCAGAGCACAGCTTCACCCGTGTCCGGCATCCCCTCGGCACGGCACACTCGGCAGCACCAGCCACAGGCTGCTTGTTCCCAGCCAAGTGGAGTCACTGAAGCATGAGGCTCAAAAATCTCTGCAAAATGCAGTGTCTTTGCTGCAGAATGGCTGTTTGCAGGAGTTGGTTTCCAGCAGCCAGATGTGCTACAGCTTTCCAGTTGCTCAAGGGGGACATCAGAGACACTTCTCACCTTGCAGATAATGAGCTGGGAGAGTGGAAGAGTAAAAAAGTGCCAAGATAAATTTTAAATACAGTCCAGCACAGGGCACCTTGTGAGGCAGAGTTTTGAGTATCCTTTCCTGTGCTTTGACAATTCAGTTCCTATTAAGAACTGAAATACTCACTTAAGGAAATGTTGTTCTGTAAGGGGTGGTGGGGGGAAAAAGCCTTGCAGAGCTCTTCCTTGTACAACCATTGGAAGAAGCATACTGAAGTCAGAGACCACTGAGGCAGAGTGCCTCTGTCATCTACTGTGACAGAACTGAGGGTGATCTTAGTTCGAGTGCCCCATAGCTGTGCCATGAGAAAAGTTATCTTAGTGCTTCTTACCTGCATTCAATTGAGAAGATCCCAGAGGCAGGAGAGAGAGCACAGGTATAGCCAATGGTCTCCTTGCACCAGCATCAGTTTAACAAACAGATTTTGTGTCTTTTCAATCTGCTGAGGATGGAGCAGTTGGGAAATGGTAGCAGGTAAACATCTCATCCTTCCCAGTATTAGCATTTGCTGAGGTCCTTGGGGATTTTTTTATGCCTAGAGATCTCTGGATATTTTCCAAACCATGCTGAAATAGAAGCAGACATCAATGGACTTGAACTTAATCTGGGTTGCCGAATTTGATTGTGATGACACTGGTCCCTGCAGTCTTTGACTCTGTGTTCAGTGCAGTTCTCATACATGAAACCATGAACTCTTTCAAGTTGGAGGACTGGAATAAGCTGTACCTTGGACTGTTTCCCTACACTGAGCTCTGTGTCATGTGGCTTGACCCTGCATTTCCAGTCCTAGGCTTTGCCAAAGCAGTTTGGGCCCCAAGAAAGAAGAGCTGAGTCATCAGCTCTTCGCAGTGAGGCTGTCACCTGTGGTGCTTCATACAGAGGAGGAAGAAGTAGAGACAGAACGGCCTTTCTGCCTTTAGGGAGTGGCACGGAGGATGCAGTAGCCTTTAAGCTGCTCTAACAGGAGCGCAGCTGCTCCTCAGAAGGTGCCTCCCCCCTGTGAAAAATGCTGCAAAAACCGAACACTGGACTAGGTGCTGGTTGCTTCTGACGTGGCCGCTTGTGTCTTGCAGAACGTGGAGATGCTCAGCAGCCTGGACTCCGCCTCCGTGCGCATCATCAAGCCGTTCCCCGCGGCGCAGGCCACGAGCCGGCACCAGCCGCTGCAGCCCCTGACGCCCGCGCCCGCCGCGGCCGCGCCGCCCAAGCAGGACCACCAAAGGATGGACACCATCCAGGAGGACCCGAGCACCGACTCGCACATCGACGAGGACGCCTTTGAGAAGGACCCTTTCCCAAACAGCAGCTCGGCTGCCAAATCTTTCGAGGACTTGACAGACCATCCTGTCATTAGGAGTGAGAAAGCTTCATCCTTCAAACTACAGCGCCAGAACCGGGTGGACAGCAAAGAAACAGAGTGCTAGTGTCCTGCTGCCTTCTAAATGTATGACTTGTGTCTGCAAAATAAGGATCTGAAACCATTTCATTTCTATAAATATAAATATATGTATATATATTTTTGTGAGGGAGTGGGAGAATAAGGAAGTGACCTACTGCAGATGCTGGTCATGTGTATGACCTTCCTTAAACTACATTTATTAGAGCATTATATCTTTTAAAAAGGAAAATCCAAACTAGAACTGGCTTGTTTTTGAAGCTTTTTGGATTTGTTTTTCTATTTCCTTGACCTTTAACATTTCCTTCAACCTGTGGTGCAAAGCCAAATATCCTGATGGATATTGGATTGTGTATATCAGCCTTTTTTTATAATTTAATATTTTGTAGTCTGACAGCACTGATAAGACAAAATTAAGGGGCTTTTAAAACCAAAATGAACTCTGCAGTATGTTCCATAATAGAGTAGATAATTTAGCAATTTAAGATACAGGTAACCAAAAGCCTAAGCAAATGCCTTGAGAACCGAAAGACAGTAACAAAACAGATAAAAATACAGTCTCGCAGCATTCAGTAAAATGCATAATCAGAGTAAAGAAACTTAAAAATCCCAGCTTCTGTATAAGTAAAAGGATCACAGAGGCTGTTACACTGTATATGGTGCACCAGAAATGCTCCTCTAGCATGAAACTCTTCTGCCTCAGTGGTGAGGCTGTCTCGTCTTGGTGGCTTTTGTTGGGAGCTTCCCACTCTGCACTAAGGTTTGTGTGTCGCAGGTGTCTGGTTGCAGAAAGAAGTGTAAAGGAAGAAATCATTTATGCAGATGACATTTTAAACTGCTGTTTACAGCAGTTTAGGTGCAGAAATGTTTCTCCAAATGTTATTTTAAAATAGGCAACACTATTGTTGAAATTTTCAAATACTGAGCTCAGTATTCTGTGGTCTCTGTGGCCTTTGGAAGTTCCTACTGCATGAATGATGGGAAAAAAATCACTCCACTGCAGGGGAGGCATTTGTTTAAAAACAATTGTGAATTTAGTAAAGAAATAAACCTTTGTTAAAACTTCCAGGATAAGTATAAGGAGGTGATTTTGTGAATACAGATTCTCACACAGGTAGTAAACATGATGTTAAAAGCTCATAATTGAATGGTGTCTTCTGTACACCTGATCTGTGAGTCCCAGGGGAGCTGGGACTGGCACACGAGCGTTGTTTTAGCTTAGTAGCAGATGGACTGACACAATGGAGTCACAGAGCAACTGCCCTGGTAGAACAGCAGCACCTTCATTCTGCAGCTGTTTTCTCCCACAATAATCTATTGATAAAAGGGACAGACCGTGGCCAAGGGCAGAACCATTTAACTGTGACAAGCCTGGACTCAGCCACAGGGAAGCGGGCTGCAGCGAGCCCATGTTTAAATGTGAGTGCAAGGAACTGAACCTGTGCTGCAAAGCTGTGTGAGTGCTCCCTGTCCTCCATACCCAAGGATACTTGTTACACTAGTTACTTGAATGTGTGCCTTATGGTATTCCTATCTGACTAGCTATTATGTTTTATATGCTGGTTTTGAACTTTGTTTGGGGTTGTTTGTTTTTTGTTCGGGTTTTCTTTTTTTGATTCAGTGCGAAGTACATGTGCGAGGAGTTAATTTAATTCCCAACAAAATAAAAGCTTTTTATATTAAAAAAAATCAGTTAAACAAGAGCTGTTTCTCTGCAGTCCTTTTCTAAAAGATCTCCATGCTGTAGTTGTCAAAGCCTGGGTTAAAAGTCTGGCAAGCAGCCAGGCAGGAGCCAGGATTTCTGACTGCTCCTTTCTGAGCTCAGACGCTGCAGAGGCCAGACCTGGCCTATTGATGGTGCAGACCTGCACCGTGAGGGCTGCCTGCTTCCTGCCCAGGCTGGAGCTGGTACTGCCATGTGTCCTGCAGATTATCATCAGCTCAGATGGTGACATGAAATGCCTGAGAGATGAGGGTGTGCTCAAATGCCTGTTCAGGTAGCAAATCTGTGAGTACATGTT
Organism: Promerops cafer; assembly: GCA_013398275.1. Classification (NCBI taxonomy): domain Eukaryota; kingdom Metazoa; phylum Chordata; class Aves; order Passeriformes; family Nectariniidae; genus Promerops; species Promerops cafer. Next base: position 3,298,675 of record VZSE01007029.1, read on the forward strand.
CTAAGCACAAAGGTCTTTACATCCCAGGTGAAAACCATGCAGTGCCAGTGTTGGAGGTTGGAATTTTCCCCATTAGAAGTGCCGGGGAGGAACTGAGAAACTGGGTGCTTGGAACAGGGCAGGGGGAGGGGAACTCTGAGGGGAAAGGGCAGAACCATCGCGAGACTACGAGGCAGGTAAAAGGCGAGTTTGGGGGCGGCCTCGCTCTCTTGCCGCCGGGGTGGCACCGGGTGAGGATCGGGAGGGCTGTCGCTTGCTGTGGGATAGTTCATCACCAGCCTGAGAGACGGACCGGCCTCTGCTCGTGCTCTCCGGGGAATCCTGCCTCTCCTCGCTGCCCTGCTTGGAGCCGGGTCACCGCTATCCCGATCTCCCGCTGTTCTCCGGCGCTGCTCTGGGTTCTGCACGCCGGCCGGGACGCCCCGCCGGTTCCAGCTGCTGCCGCGGAGTTTCTGGTGCATCTCGCCCACCGGCC
>VZSE01007029.1:3299249-3326825 GCA_013398275.1 Promerops cafer
TAATATATATATATATATATATATTAGTAAGGAACTGCTATTCTTATCCCCACCTCGCTGCCTGAGAGCCTCTTAGTTCCACAGTTCTAATAATCCGGAGGGAGGGGGTTTTGCATTCTCCATTCCAAGGGAGGTCTTGCGGCCTTCCCTAGCAGACACTGTCTTGTAAACCAAGACAGCCAGGTGTCTGGGAGCATGAAAACAGAGATTTGGAGCAGGCCTTGGAAATCAGTGAATCCATCCCCCATTCTGGAATACATGAGCTGTATTCCAGAAACTGAAAGCAGTACTTGCATGGTTTTGTTCATAACATCTAATATGCAGGAAGATCCACAGCTTCCCACTGGGAACCCCTTTTGCTGTTCAGCCAGTCTTTACTGTAAGCATTTTTTACAGAAAGGATAGTCCAGTTTAATACTCATAAATATTTATATATCAAACTTGCTTCTGCTCTGGCTCCAGGCATATGAAAAATAATTATGCTCCAGTTTATAACACTGTTACACAGGAGATGACAGGTCTTGGCCAGCTTGTCTTAATTATTTAATGAAGCAAAAGCAATCCAATGGCACTAACAGTGCAGGACAGCATGAGAGCCTCTCATTACTCTCTCACCCCCTACATAATAAGCACACCTGTTCCATGTCAACATAACTGTTAATACAGCCCAGAATTATGGAGGGGTTATATTTGCAGTGACACGCTATTTGATTTTTATGCACGATTAGTTGTATCCTCATTTTTGCTGCTATCTGGCTTGCTAGACAATCATTTCCCAAACAATTTTTTTCTATACTTGTTGAATTTATCTAGGTTGCAATGGGTTTTCTTGTTTGTAAAGGCAGTTTTGTAGTTTGTGTTCTCTTGACCAAAACGCATAGTCTGCAGTACTTATATGTTACATGAGTTGTAAAATTATTTTAACAACTCACTTGAAAGTTCTTAACTTGATGGCAAATGACATACAGTGCAGCTTTGCCAGCAGAGATGCAGACCTTTCCTAGTAGTTTCTCCAAGCTCATATATCACCAGTTTTATACTGCCCAAAAACATGCACTGGTCTGAAACCTGTGCCTATACAGAAGAGCTGGGTATAAAGAAGCTGCTGCTGGTGCCAGAGTATGTTAAATTTTAAAAGCTCTGCTCTAAACTACTCTCTATCACTACCAAAGCCAAAGTAAAACGTAGGGAACTGCTGTTCCTGCTGTATTACATCCAAATAAATTAATTTGGACTGACACTAATGGCTCTTGACAAACTCCACACTACTGGAGTGATCTTATGAGCTCCTCTGTGTTTAAAGCAAGTAGATGGTATTAATCACAGTGCAGTCCCCAAAGCTCAGCAAAGCCAGGAGCTGCTCAGGGCAGCCTCTGTCCCTTGGCCACAGAGCAGCTGAGACACATTTTCCTCTGAGTCCTCCAAGGAAACAGCTACTCATGCCCACAGCTATCCTGGCAACAGCAGCATGGAGAAAAACCATCCCAGGACACACCCCAAGTGGTCTCACCTTTATTCTCCCACAGACCAAGAGAAGGGGACAGAGAAGAGCATTGCTGGGGACTCCCCAGTGCCGGGTTCCCTGAGGATGCAGTTTGCAGCCCGTTGCTGGATAATGGGCTGGCTCTCTCTGGCGTGGCTGCCCCAGCTCCTCCCTGCAGGGGTGTCACAGAAGACTGGCCTCGGGGTTCGTGTGGTCCACGTCACGCCAATAAGGAAGCAGTGAAGGGAGAGCAGACAGTTTGTTTCCCAGGCGTGACCAAAGCTGAGCTGCTAGAAAGCTGCTGCCTTTTGTCGATAAATGAAGACCATCAGACAAATAGGAAGAGAAATCCTACAAGTGAGGTTAAAACCATATATTAGTGTATTTGCTAGCTGCAAAGAGACGGTCTTTAGTAATTCTTCAAAGCCAGCTGGTAAACTGGTTTTATTTTTCACTGTTTATGTTAAAATATTAAGAGAATGTTCTGATGGCCAAAATGACTGCTATTCATCAGTAAAAGATCCTTGGATTAAGTGATGGAATCAGAAGTCATCAGATGTCTACTGCATCGGGGAGGGCACGGGAGAGAAAAATTTCAAGGTCCAAACTAGAGTTATCTGCTCACAGGAAAAGTCTCCCATGGATGAGTTTGGGTATTTGCTCAGAAGCATCAGCAACACCCTTATGCAGCCAGATCTGACCTTGAAATTAGCCCAACACTGCACAGTGGGTTGGACAAGAAACCTCCAGAGGCCCCTTCCAACCTAAACAATTCCATGACTCAAGTCCAAGGAAAAGGCTATTTAGATATAATGTACTGAGGGGATATTTGCTAACCAAGTATCATGGCCAGGTTGTATAAAGCTTTATTTCTCATTGCCAACTATGAAGCACTCTGGATTATTTTTTTCCTTCCCTAAAGTGTAATTTGGATACAATTTGGTATCATTTCAGTGCTAATGCAGCACCACTGGTTCCTCTGTGCTAAAGGATGCATTTCACAATTTGTGACAGTTTCAACTATTTCTGATTTCGTTGTACCTGATTCTTCTGCATCAGGGTCCAGAGGTCGAGCACATCCGTGCCGCATTCCCTGGCGACCTGGACGCAGGCCTGGGCGTACTGCCCGGTGGTGGCATTGCAGCGGTTCAGTTTGTCACCTACCAAGCAGAAACAAAGAAGACATCCAGCAATTGCCACTGATGCAGCACGATTTCAGTCTTCTGTGGTACACACCATGTGTATCAGGTGTTAAACCAACAGACATAACCAGTCACAAACACAATCCAAAGCACAGCAATGTAACAGGCTGGAAGCTACAGCTTGTGTGGTCTTATTCAGGGCACTCTTTGGTTCTGAGTCACTTGAAAATGTCTCTTTTGAAGAAATGCAACAGGTTGAGAGAGAAGCAAGAGCAAAAAGCAGTATAATTCTGCTGCTCAGAGCTCTCACCTTCTGGCAAGCTTCAGGTGAAAGCGGTGCTTAGATTTAAAATCCTTCATACACCTGCTCAGGCAGGTAAAACAGAGTTAAGTAAATGGAAATCTATTTATAAATTGCCTTCTGCTTTTTGTCTGACTCCACATTCAACTCCTCCTTGCAGCAGCCCTCTTGCTACTTTTCACACCTGGATGAATGCTCCTGTGAACATCACCATCCTCCTGCTTCCCTTCTCTCCTTTGCTCTGATATCTATCTGACAAAACTAGAAACAGGCAGAAAAATTCTCCTTGATACTGGAGGGCAGATGGTCTGATATTGCTGCTTATTGTGCCCACAATACTTCATTTGTGGTCCATGGTCTGAGATCACCCTGTCTTTTGTTCCATCCCCAAACAGTACTCTCCTTTAGACAGAATCTGCTGGCAGATTCAACGCTGTAAATTCAAGTTTCCTCCATCCCTATCCCATAAAAAGGACAGTTTTAAGAGGAAAATGGATTAACATTACAAGTAGTCCTTGACAGCTGGGAGCCAGATAAGCAGCATTTGAGGTGTGCTCACATGACATCACATCAAAGCCTCCTAATGCAAAATCATACAATAATGTTGTCTAATTTAACACAGTTTAAACTTAAGGTCATCTTCAAAGTTTTACTACTTTGATTGAAAACATGACTCAGGATATGCAACACCACCTAAATCATAGAAAACTGTGCCACAAAGGTACCAGATCTATTTACTTGACCTAACTCAAAAAAGTTTTTTATAAATGTGCAAGAACTGGACAAGGTGTCCCAGCAGAAAAGAGAACACTCTCAGGAGGTATAAACTGTCACTGCTGGAGTTAGTGGGATTATGGCAATTTCCACCAGCTCAGTAACACAAAGTAAGTAGTGCTATTATGTCTCTAAAATTAGTTACCTTAAACAACATAATGAGAAATCATTTAACTACCTTTTTCTTCTTTTTCAGGCACTTTTATTAGCATCCTTAGAATATGATATTCTCTGGTATTGTTTTTTTAAACTTTAAAATAAACCCGGCTGGGATATTTCTGCTTATCCAAACAGATGTGGAGGCTGCCGTACCTAGTAAGAAGTTTTCTAAGGCCCACAATGCCAACATTTCTTCCATTATTTGTATTATTCTGGAAGCTGCTGGGCCACGATGGTATCTGCCTAGGACATGTTGATAAACCCCATGTTCTTAGAGGGCAGCCACTTCTGTCAGTTCTATTTATTAACAGATCAATCAACACTTTTGCAAGGATGTTTGTAATTACTTGGTAGTTTCTCCATGAGCTTATACAGAAGTTGTTTAGTAAAACAGCATCACTTTTCCAACAAGTCAGAGAACATGACTGCAATATGGCACACACATGAAGGAAATCACCTGGATCTGTCACTTACACTCCACTGGTAAAATTCAGAAATTCCACCCATCCTCATCATTCCGACACCTTTGGCAAGACATGCCTTTTCCCAAGCTGATTCCTGAAGAGGTGGTGGTGTTATCAAAATAATCCTGTCTGCAGTAATGTCTACTGACTTCAGGTACTGCACCATGCTCTTCAGGTTGGCGGCGTACTCCTCCAAAGGAACGTGTTGCTTAGGGTTCAGCTCTGTGGGGGTGGAGCACATGCATCAGTGGGGCTGAGCTCCCTGTAGGCTTCTTACACAGCATAACAGGACTTCTACACAGTATGGCCATGCACACTCATTTCCAGCAGGCAGTTCCCCTCAGCCAAGGATTTGGGAGGTGTGGTAGGAAAATTCTGTTCCTCAATAACAAGAGCAGACAAATCAAGAGTTTAAAGACAGCATTTCCAACACGCAAATAAAGCAGAAGGGGAAAAAAACCCCAACAGTTGGGTTTTTTTAAGATGCTTTTTTTTTTGACTTCGTATCTTAGTATCAGAACATATAATCACCTCAAACCTTGCCTGAACCAAAACCTGAGATTTCCAATATTCTTGGATGCAGAGAAAATTTTGAAAAGTCCCATGGACATACAGTCAGTCCTTCATGCACTGATGTTTTAATTTTAGATTAGACTCTGCATCCTGCTATGCCCATCTGAAAGGGAATCCAAATGCTACCTGCCCTTCTTTCCTCAGCCCATCTGCTGAGAACTCATCAGTCTCCTTTAAAGACAGAAAAAACAGCTGCATGCCAAACTCCAATTTTAGGCAACTGCTACACAACTAAGTCTTCAGCACCCTGAAATTTATTTTTTCTAGTTTTAAAACTTGGTGATAGGGACAGAAATGGAAGGCAATGAAATGACTGACAACAAATTTCTCTATAAATGAAAAGAGAGTAATCAGTTCCTGGAGAAGTAGCAGGAAAAGCCTGTTCTGAAATGTTCTGCCTATTCTGCTAAACTGTAAAACTGTTTTAAGAGAACAGGTCACAGGAAAAAAAAAGACAGAAAGCAAGCTACTCTACCTTTCAAAGCACTGTCATTAGCTCCAAAGAAAATGGTAACTGCAACAATACTGTCAGCACTAGTACTTTCAGTGATCAGTCTTGGAAGAATCAATTTAGCCCATCTGGTGTTGTACCCCGAGATCCCACGGTTCACAACATCACATTTTCTGAAACAGAGACACATATCAAAAAGAACATCTCTGTCCACAAAAACAAAACTTGGGAACGTTTGAACCATTCTATCAGGCCATGTGCCTCCATCCCTCTCAGGAAAAATGAGATGTCACATGAGTTTTCAATGGGATCATGCTTTGAAAGTGCACACACAGGCTGCACATGTATTATTTACCTGTTACACCATAGAACAAGGACAACAATTCTGACAATCACTAAGGAACTTTTAATTTCCACTCAAGCTTTGAGTGGAAACACCCAATGAGTATTTCCACCAGTTCTGGGCATGCTGCCCAGAAGGCAGTTCCACTTCACTAAATAAATAAATGTCAATAAATAAACATGTATTAAATATTAACCACTGTTGGTTTTAATTTAGAAAAGCTGGATGATTTTCTGCAAGGTAGAAATTACTTTTGAAATTTAAGCTCTTACCTGACCAGTCTCTCAGCAAGGTATGCCCCCCAGCCATTTTCCTGGAAGGAGTACTGAAAACAAGGAAACTGGTTAGATCATCACTGGAAGAACCTGTTCCCCAGAGCTCACCCCCACCACTGGCACCTTCCCACCTCAAAAGCTTTTGTGCACGGCCTCTGGCACTGCTGCTGGTGCATCTCCTCCCTCCCTGCCCTGTCCCTCTGAGGTAAAACAGTCCTAGTTTTACTCAGGCACACCACTGGCATCTGAGGCAACACAGGGCTGGTACCTCTGGAGGGACAGACCCTTGTGGTCCTTTCAGAATCCAAAGTGACTGCTGTTGGACTGTAGTTTCATTTTGGCCACTGAGGGTTTGCTGTGTTTGTAATATTTTTCTACTTTCTTTCTAAGATCCTGGAATTCTGAAGAGCACCTGTCAAAAATCCTCTCCTCATGGAGTTTAGTTTAACACCTACCTCTTCCAGAAGTGGAAAAACGAATTCCTTCTCCTTATTCCCACTGCTTATTCCCACAACCTCTCTGCTACAATTCTGCACAGTGAGTCGGCTTAGACACCCATCTCCCATTAAAAATAAACCTGGTCTCTGGTTAGTTACTTTTTCATCAGAGCAGCTCCATGACCCACCACACAACCCACGCAACAGAAAGCAGCGACCCCAAAATCAACGCCAAAACGCTGCTGCTGCCTCAAAGGAGATGTTCACCAGGCCGCGGTCCAGCCACGCCAGTGGAGAACGAGTCTCCGGGCTGGGCGAGCCAGGCACAGGGAGCAGGGACGCACCAGGAGCCGGGTGAGGGCAGAGTGCGAGGTCCCTGCAGACAGCACGGGCAGCACGCTGGGCACCCCGAATGGAACATGCCCCTGACACCGAACATCCCATGCTACACCTTCACCTTCGCGTCTCTAACACAGCGACCTCAAGAATTTCTGTGAAACGGCTCCAAATCTCATGGACGCCCGCCAGGCGCGAAGGCCCCTGGCACAGTCTCACGGCGGGTCCAGCGGGCTGTGACCGGGGCCACAAGCGCGCTCCCGGCCACGGCCGCCGGACCGTCCCTTTCCCGCCGCTTGGCACCGGAGCTCAGACCAACGGCGGCATGCTGCCGGTATGAGGAGCCGGGCTGGCCCGGGAGCTCCATACGGGGCTGGCGGGGCCAGGCGCGGGCGGGCGGGCACTACCTCAGTGATGGAGTCTCCGAAGAGGAGGACGCGAGGCCAGCGCAGGGGCCGCCCGCGGGCTCNCCGGGAGCGGCGGCGGGAGGAGGCGGCGGCTGCGCCGCTTCCTCTGCAGCGGGAAACGGGGCGGACCGGTGGAAGGCCCCGGTTAGAAATCGGGTTCAGGTTCCAGCCCCACTCCATCTTTTATCGCCTCTCTCAAAGGCTCAGTGGCGCAGGTGCGCGGGCAGGGCGCGCCCGGGGCAGCCAGAGACGCCCCCCCCCACCCCACCCCTCATGCTGGCTGGAAGCACTTTCACCAGAACGCGCGCAATTGTATGGTTTTTATCTGTTTCAAAGAGAGACTGCCTTCTTAAGAAAATGTAATTACCTCATTTAGAAGACTTCACACTGTTTAGCTTGCTAACGACACAATTTGGGGAGGAAAATGTCGCTAATTCTGCTAGTATATGAAAATCATCAGGTGCCACTTTACTCAGCTGAGGAAAGGAGGAAAGAAGTGTGTACAAGACAGTTCTTTTGTAGAGAACTCAGGTTCTGTAGACATTTTTCAGCATGACATTGTTTGGCAACAACAGCAGCCGCCTCAGAGCATCAGTCACACTGTATTTGGAATTCTGCTCTGTGTCCTGCAGTGTCTGACACTCCGTGTCCCTTTTCCCAGGCTGGGATGGTCACCGACTTGGGGCAGACCAGGCTGTCAGAGGTCATAAGCACGCACTTCTCTTGCAGGTGGTGGTGCTCCTCTAGTCCAGTTAATGGCATGCAAGCATGCGGAGTTTTAAAGCTCCAACTAACCCCGCCATGCAAACATGGATTCCATTTTCAGTTGTGTTCAAGACCCTTTTGACTTCAAGTAGATACAAGTGTGCAGGCAATCACTTTCTCAACAGGAACAAAATTACGTATGCAAACTCAGTACATCCAGTTTATCCTCCAACCGGTTTTAATATTCAAAAATACAAAACTCCATTTAATCTTTGTAATTCTGTATCAGGTTAAGAACTATTTCTTGTATGTGCACATAAGAGAACATATGCACACTTTGCCTAATTTAATTGTATCTATATGCACAAATACAGTTGTTACGAGCTTGCTGATCCATTATGTGAAATAACTCAGCACTTTCACATTCACAGAATTGAAACCTTTGACTTACTCAAGAAAAGAAAATTATGTATTTGTAAAAAATAGCCCAAATAAATTGAAAATTTAAAAGATTTTTTTTTTTTAGGTATCCTAGGTTATCTACACAGGTCAGTATACAGGGCTGAGGGCATCATAAAGCCTCTGTGCTGCCAGTTCCACCATTTCACGAAGGGATTCGTCATCTTCGCTTCCTGGCTCACAGTCAACTGTCTGGGAACAGAAACAGAAGGATGTTACAACAACTGGCACTTCATGCTCCCTTCCAGCACACAAAGAATGCTCGTAAGGGAAAAGGAAAAAGCAGACATGGAATTTATCAAGAGCAGCACTGTATGTTTTTCAGTGGTCTGCCAGCATGTAAAGGACTTCAGAGAAGACTTAAGCAAGTCCTGCTGATGAACAAGAAGCTTAATTTCAAGTCTTATGCTCCAAACTGCTATGTAAAATGCATTAAGTTTTGTGGATTACATGTAATTTGAAATCAAATAAAATCACACAAAATTCAATTCCTGAAGATTTTGTTTTATCTGTGAACTCACTCGTATTAGGTTAACACTGCAAAACACATGCAGTCACTAGAGGTACCACACTGATGTTCCCACACACATGATGACACACAAAAATAATCCAAATAAATTAATTTTTTACTAAAACAAATCTTCCTAGAGAAGGATGCCCACCCCAAACATGAGACTTGACCTACATTCCTGACTGCTCTACCTCAGAAACAAAGGGCAGCATTTGAGTAGTAATACTGTTCTTGGTCCTGTGGCCTTTCCAGACTCTAAGACTATACCTCCTTTAATTCAGTATTAACATGTCGCTCTTCTGATCAAGTAACTCTTTCCAACCATAAAGGTTTCGGGGGAGGAAAAAAGGCACTTAAAACAGCAAACATGCATTTAATGTTATCTAGCAATGTTATTAAAATCGTGTTAACTGTGAGAGCATTGCGTTAACATGGAGAAAATAAATCCACATGTTCTGCCAGTCAGATCTACACTAAACAGCTTTTTATTTTAAAGCCAGTAAAGTTTTATAAGATACATATACACATGAAGAAGGACAGAAGATCTGCCATGTAAAATCTGGTTCCAATGGCACAAGCTTGCCACTGCCAACACAGACTGTACAGTAAGTACTGCAAAGATACACCCTGTTGTAACTGAACTGCCACTGGGGTTTCTGTCAGTACACAGAAATCTTTTAATAATAATGACGTATTATAAAAATGAAATCAAACTTCTTGATTAAGCAGTATGCATCCTTTTCCAGTCTAGTTACTTTTTTCTTTATTTCAAGAGTTCTTTCACCAGTCCTGTATTTTTCTGTACTATGTACAAACTGTAGTGTAGCAATGTTTATTAAAGAATTGAAAAGAGATGGCACAAATTGCGTGTTAACCACTCTAAGTCACTATTCTCTTCAGGTAATTAACATTCACTTGTTTTGTTTCAATAGGTAACGAATTTTTGGCCAACCTTTACTTCTGGGTTTGTAGAACACTTAAAAATTTGTTGTGACCCCTTAAGGACAGCATGTGAGAGCGTAGAATGAATTTACATTATATAATTGCTATGAATAGAGGCAATACACAAGCTGTGTGTAATATGTTATTAGTAATGACAGTAAGTCAACAAGTTAAAATGCTTAAGAACATGAAGGACATGGCTTTAACCATTCTTTACAGTTTTACATTATTCAAATAACTAGGTGTGATGGCTTCTTACAGCACCCTTCTAACATGCATGACACCCAATTCTGGACCAAGCTAGTAAATTAATAAAGTATTTATTTTTGTGTGTATTTCAGGCTTTCAATTTAGCTCCAAAAGGATCAAGATGACAAAAAAATATTAACAACATTCCGACCCTATAGCTGTTCAATTATTCACACCAGAGCCATGCTTTAAAAGCATTAAAAAAAAATTGTGGGTTAAGTCAGTTTCTCTTCTACAATCTTTCTTTATTCATTTTTTCATACAACTGAGCTGCTAAAAAATAGAGGAGTTTCTTCCAAATGTACTGCATTTATTGCATAAACATTGCTAGCATTTTTTTAGTTAAGAAGGCTCTCTGTTTTGATACCAAGTACATTTCCTCAGCAAGTGAATGTCAGTGTAGGCAGCACTGTGTGCCAGACAGGAGACTGATGAGCACAGCACACACAGAAGTGCTTTGCTTTGCATACCCGAGTGTCCAGGGAGATGTTGGCAGTCTTTCCATCCACTGTGATGCACAGGACAGAGTCATCTTTGGAACTCACACAGTCCTCTCCAAACATATCCCTAAAAGCAAAGACCCGTGAGTGTAAGGTGCGGCCAAACAGCAAACTCAGGTTTTCCTATTAACCCTGTGGTCACTCTGTCAGGTGAGCATTACCTTTCAGCAACAATTATTTAACTCACTCCGATGTAATTAAAAATATCAATCTTTATTATGACAGTGGGTATCAAATAACAGTAAGTATTTTACCAAAATACTCTCATCATAAACAAAGGCAAGGATTCCTTTGATTTCAAAAGAGGCAAGATTTCTACACAAATAACAGAAGACACATCAGAGTAAGTTTTATGAGATGTGATCCAAAGTCATTTATATTAACCATTTGTAGCGTGACTTTTGGAGACAACTTAAAAATCTGCTTCTGGAAGACATAACTGGGCCCTGTATCCAAAATTTTAATGGTGCTGAGAACTTTCTATTGTACCTCTTTCTTAATTCCTGGCCTTCACAGAAATTAGACTGAAGTAAATTTGCATGAAGTATTTTTATGTAACTATCTTTAAACCCTTTTATACTAAGACTACTCTATTTACATGATTAACATTGCTCATTTTCCTTTAGAAAAATATATACCAACTTACTGAAGCATGATCTCCATTCTCTTCCTATATACATCCATATCTATTTTTTTTGAAATCTTATTTACTGCAGCTGAAAAGAAAAAAAAAAAATTATTTTCACAGACATTTACTTGGAGGGAAAAATGGCTAATTGATAGATGCTATTCACAAACTGACTTTCCTGGAAAACAATCCAAAAACTAAATAAAAGATGTATGTTTAAACAATTTATTTTAAAATGTATTAAAAAAAGAAGATGAGAGTCAAGGAAATGCATACATTTCCATTACATATTCCTGTACTTACCATATTTTAAAGTAAAAAATTTCACAATTCACATTCTGATTTTTTACTTCTCCTGTTTATTGTTAACACTCATTACATCTCCCATATCCTTTACTTAATAGAGAAAATAATCTTTCATTAGTTGTTTATAATTCCTCCATTTTCTCTTATTACACGAAACTACCACATTAAGGAGGCTGGGAGCATGCAGAGAATGAAATAAAATAAAACTGGATAGTTTTATTTTATACTGGATGTGAGCAGTAGTAATAAGCACAGAAATTCCTGGAATATATTTCAGCATAGAGAAGTTGAAATAAAAACAATACATTTTTTTAGACTTGGTTTCAAAATTAAGACGTAGTATAAAACAAGTGATTTTCTTTTGAACATAATTATTCAAGTATTTGATTGTTAAAGAGTCAGAAGTCTGTAGGAAGGGGTAGTTGTGAAAATTGCTACCTTTTTCATTAATGGATACAAAAAACTTTAAGTCTTTTGAAAAGCTGGTTTTCAGTCCTTCTAAATCAGCTGAAGAATTCAGAACACAGTGGTAGTAAGTTTCTGAGTAATTCTTTGAAAATCTTTACAACTGCAAGTGACTGAGCTTAAATCTTAATAATAATAAAAAACCTGAATAAATATACTAAAATTTACCATTCCTTAGATAAGATGCAGTAACTGAGCTTACTAAGCAAGATACAATTTTATCCTGGGAATGAGGTAAACACAAGCACATGGTCAGCTAAGCAATAATAACTTAAGATATTTTAATTTGACCTCTTTAGATCCTGTGCACATACCCTAAAATACACAACTGCAAGAACTCTTTCGAATGTTTTTACCCCAAATAAGAACAAAAAAAATCCTGAAAGAAGCCACACCTGAGAGTAGCAGACAAAATCAGCACCATAAAACAACATGGGAGATAATGCTAAAAGGCACATAAAAATACAAATAATTAATTTCAAGGTGGTGGAGGGTGGAGAATCTAGATACTGTCACTAACAAATCATACAGATAAAGTGTGGACTATGAAAAATCAGGCTAAGGCAGATATTACAATAAGAAATAAAAAAAAAATTTGGCAAAACAGCAAAATGGTTTTTTCCATCTGTATAAAGAAAAGAAAAAAGAGGAGGTCAAAGTATCATTCAAAAATAAAGTTTCTATTTTTGGCTAGTCGCATAGAGCAGAACATGAGGACATGGCCAGAAGGGCTTATATAGTGAAAATTATCACAACCAAGATCAGAAAATTACACTCTGAATTTGTTTGGGTGAAGGTGACTGGAAAATCTTTACCCCCAAACAAAGTAAGAACTGTTATGGGAATTTATAAATTCAGGTGAAAGGATTTTTAACAAATGCTCTGAGTCAGGTATGGGACTAAATACCTAAGGAACACTGACTGCTATTATACAAAATTATTAAAATATATAATAAAAAGACAAGAGGGGTAATCCAGTGCAAATAAACATCTATTTGTCCATATTGAATCACAGAATCAAAAAATGGCCTGGGTTAGGCCATACAAAACTTAATCCCTTCAGATGTTTTTTGTATAAAATTTAAAACTTATTTTAAATAAGGCCATGTTTTCCAGTCAGTTATCAGCTGCTGTGTAAGAGAAAGTTTCAACAAATGAACTTGGCACAAATAATGAAGACCAACCTGTAATTCTGTTTTTAAGTAGCAAATTTTACTCCCTAGTAAGTTCCATTAGGCAAGGAAATACAATAAGGGGATTGCAATCTATTGGAAGGCATTATTTCCTTCTAAGCTTGATGTTAAAAAAAAAAAAAAAGAAGAAATGCCTCAGTAAATAAGCATACACTAAACTTATACCTTTCTGTATTTTGGGATTTGACTGAACTTCCAGTATCACTGTTGTCACAGTGTCTGCATACATATCATTAGCAGGATTTGCCACCCACTAGAAGACAAAAAAAAAAAATTCATGATTTAGACTGAGTGAATAATGAAGCATAAAGACAATATAACATTAATTGCATTCTCCTTTTTGCTTTTCTCTGAATTCCAGCTTCAAATGACTGTCATACATTTCACACCAAATTATTAACTACTTTTAACTGGGTGTACTCCAGTAACTTCCCATGAAAAACTCAAGCTTTTGAATGTTTCTGAGCACATTTACAAAATAATTCATTACCACAACTCTTTGGGGGAGGAAGGAACACCATTTGATGCTATTTCCAATTTATTATCTGCCAAATGAAAAAAGGGCAGCAAATCTGCCATTATACTCATGAGATACAGCAAAAAAACCCAACTGGCACTGGATAAATCAAATAACACACATCCACACAGGACCACAGCTCAAGGGGAACTTTGTTCTAGCCTCTGCTCTACTTGTCATAGAACAGAGAAGTCCTTAAAACATTGAATTCTACATGGCATCTCTATGGTATTATTCTGAAGAAACTGGAGACCAAAATATTTCTTTCTCCCTCACCAATGCCCACCTCAAGGACTACCATGCCTGGTTCCTGGATCACAGTAATATTTTTGAAAACCTTCAGGGCTGGTTTTTGTTGTATTTCTATTTCTTCTACATCACCTAAGAAGTGACAACAAATGGTTAGCAATAATGAAATTATACTGGAAGCAAGACTAACTTTATTTGCATAAGAAAATAGGTCAGTTTAAGAGGGGTTGTCTGTTATCACAACTGCTCAAAGTAGCTCACAAAATGGAACCTCATACTCTCTTCCCTTACCTGACAATATTATTTTCTTTGTCCTGGATTGTTTGGGGTTTTTTTATTAGTTAATATTGGCCATTTTACTTGGTTTAAATTCTCATATTTGACTAGCTTAGTACACTGAGTGAGTACACCAACAAAAAAGAAAGCACATGAGAAAATTAGTTAATTCTGCTCCATTTGCAGAAGTAACCAGCTCTTACCCCCTTAAAGGATAACCCATTGCTCACGTAAGCATAGAGCTTAAACAAAAAGCACTTGTGTGCCTGGTAGCACTCGGGTTATGAGACCTGAACCTCAACTGAATATAGGTGTTCTCTTCACTAGTGACATGGATTAGATTCTGACACAGAGAATTAAAAAACTCTGAGCTTTAAATGTGGGAAAGGAATCTGCAAGGTGTGTGTACCTAGGATAGGAGCTGCCCCTAACCCTTGAGAAAGCCAGAGAGAGGCACAGGGGATCATCCCAGTGTCAGGTTTAAATGGCTTCTCACCCAGGAAAAGCCAATTTGTGCCTCTTGGGGAGGCACAGAAGAGGCTGTGTCACAAAGGAGGGCACAGCTCTTGTTTTGTTTAATTGGATGGCATTAGCCATTCCATTTGGGGCTAGAGATACAAGACCAATTAATAAAGTTTCTGTCAGAGTGGCCAGAGCACTCACTCCAGGGGCTGACAGAGACAGAAATCAGCCTATGCTCTATATGGCTATATGCTCATCACTTTGTAATATGAATACAGTAGAATCCCCCCAAAGCTGTGTCACACTCATGAACTGGATCTGGCAGAAGCTGCATAGTCTAATGAAAGCTGTAAAACACAAAGAAATCTCCCCTCAGAAGACCTCTGAAGACTGATGTTGTTTTAAAAGCTGGCCAGTATAAATCAGGACCGTGTCCTCCCAAGTACACACCGGTGAGTTTCTGCAGCTGGAAATAAAGCAGATTGAAAGGGCCCGTGTAGGGAATGGCTTGTGTCTGTGTCACTGTGCTCATCGCCAAGTCCGTGTAATCTGAAACCATTTTATAAAGTACATGTTAAAAACCAGCCCTCTGAATTTACTTTCTAATAAACAGAATTGCCATTATAGATAAATAATAGCAGCGATACATTTAAGACAAGAGGCCTGAAAAGGGCAATTTATAAAGAGGAAGGTGGAACACCAGTTACAAGATAAATAATATATTTGTGGTTAGGAAACCAGCTTGTTTTATTATCCTGCCTATCAGAGACAAACAAATGAACTAGGGCAGCAGAACTGCTTTCCTCCAAGCTCTTCTGACCTTAGATTTAATTCCTCTTCTATTCTGAGAACAGATCAATTCCCTGAGTAATAAAAAGTATAGGAGGACTACACAAATATTTTCTCTGTTTTGTAGCTTTTGACACTAAAACCTAATGACAGTTTAGAAAACGGTAGGACTATTGATTGAGTTGTTTTTTGGTTCTCACTGGAATGTTTTATGCATATTCTTTCAGAGGAAAAGGTTTTAAGTAACCAGAAGAGAAATGGAATTTTGCTTCTTTTCTGTTAGAGAAAGGAAAGATTTTAAATTTGACTGAACAGCCAGTTAAATGCCTTTCGTGTCACTACAATTTTTCAGAACTTATGGCAAATAAGAAATAAAACTAAGATGTTCACTAATTGCTTATGAAACACAAAACTGCAGGAAAAAACCCCAGAATTTTAAGTGTTTTAATGACACAGTAAGTTTCAATTACCCACTGATCACATCACTGTCTGTACTTACTGGAGAGGTCACATGGAGAAAGGATGTGATAGTTGAAATTTCTTTTAACTAGGATTCCAGAAATTCTCTGTCCTTGCTCTGGTTTCTTATCTGCTAAAGATCCCATCACCTGGAGAGAAAAAACACATATAGCACAACAAGGCAATCTGAAGCATCCACAGCTTCAAGTAATTATGGAGATGAAATATGGTTCTCTCAGAAAAATCAGAGTATAAAATTAACTCTGAAGACAAAAGAAGGTCAGAGTAACCTAGAAATTTTCTGAGACATAACACAAGGAAATTTTGTAAGAGTGAAGAATCAAAGGAAAACCCAGAACAAAAAACAACCTCAAAATAAAACCCCCTGAACCAAACTCCAAATACAACTAAACACACAACATTCACATACTTTGAGACCCTGGAAAACAAGTAATTTGAAATCAATTAAAAATAGAGGCTAGGACGATAACATGTAGTTTTTACACCAGAAGAAAATACTGTTCTTCATATAAGAAAACATTGGTTTCATACCTTGGCAAGTTTTTCTCCTCTGAAGTTTAATGTCACAGCTTCAGTATTTCTAGGATTATGAACTTCTATGTGAACTTCATCATTATCCTCATACTCCCGTATCAATGCTGCTTTCAATCTGGCCATTTCATTCTGCTCACCATGAACTAAAATCTATAAAAAAGACAGTTTCCCTTTTAGCAGAAATTATTTGCCCAACCAGACATGTTTAGCAAGCAAATTATCCAAGAAAACTGCCATATTCTATCTCATCCTTACAAAAATGCAATTCCATGAGGTCACAGTATAGGAAGCATGAGCTTAATTACAGTTCTGTGTCTGTGCATCATTTGAAGGGTGGGATTTCACAACCCTGAGTATTAGTTGAAAAATCCATGCTACCAGGCAGAGTGCATTACAGAGATCCCATTTAAGTTTTCACACACAAATATATTGTTGTATTATGAAAGAGAAGTATTAAGTTCAACAGAAGTCAGTTAGCTTTATATTTTTGTGTCCGTGTGTAGATATAAACATAATAAACATGCAAGTCAGAGGGGATGCTTCACAGTTCACAATTTTCTTTGCCAAGTTAATTCTCTTCTGTGATGATTTTTTTCTTTCTTATCTGTGCTTGCACACTGTTTCATCACCAGTTTCAGACCCTAGTCCCCATTTTCACATTCTGGTCCTTCACACCTTCTTCTTCCCATGATTTGCTCATGCTTTTCCCTCCAAGTGCTGCCTTTGATTTTTGCTGTCTGCACCTACCTTCAGTTGATGTTTTCTTATTTATTTCAGGGCCAATTCCAGGGAATTATTCCAATACCAGCATCCCCAACTTAACGTTGTCCCATGCTGCATCTTACTTGCTCAAAACACTGCTGAAACAGATTCTTGTCTACACCATTGCCTGGAAAGTCATCCCCAGGGTTCCACATGCACACACTCAAGAACAAGTTGAATTTTACTTTGCTAAGATACCTTGACAAAAACTGATTAAAATCTCCACCTTTAATTATTCAAAGCACAGGGATGCTGGCTACTGCTAGACACCAGTCCCTGCCTTGACTCAAGGCTGTGAGCTGATCTGATGAATCCCACTCTGGAGAAATGGGCAGTATGGATACTGACCACATGTGGAGGTTTCAGGGCCCGGATAAATTCACTGGTTTGTTGATAATCTGTGTGAGCAGAGAAAGAAATGTAATCCACAGACATCTTCAGTGGGAGTTTTTGCCCTGACATAGTTGTGATCTCTTCAGGTTCAGACATGATGTGCTAGAAAAATAAAAAGCACCTTAGTTAAAACAAGTAAAGCCTCCTATAACATCATATAACTAATGCTCTACATTTCAAAAATCCCTGAAATAATAGTGGCAGCCATGTTAAATGTGAAGCAGTGAAAAAAATCTCTCAAATTTCCCAGAACACACACTCACACATGAAAAATGCATGCAAAACACACTCCATTTCATCTTGTGCATCCTCAGCAGATCTGGGGGCTCATCCTTCTTCCAGATAAATCTCTCTAGCTTGTATCAAAACAGTAACAAGTGTGTGATTTCTATCTCTAAAGACAAAATTAGATGCTGTGGTTGCCCTTAGCTGCTGGAATTTGGATGGATTTCATTCCCTACAGATAGTCAGTGGCACAAGGTGCATGAGGCAGTCTGGTCTCTGACGTATAAGTAGTGTTAGACTTAATATCAACTTCTCTAGAATTAGGATTAGGCCTATCTTCTTAAAAAATTAAGCAGTGGAGAGGTCTAAAGTACCAATCATTCTTTCTCATGACAAGATGACTGCCCCTAGAAAAGATGATTCTATATAACATCACTGGAAATGACCATATGCAAATTTTCTGTATTTTTCATTAGTATTAGCCAAAGGCAATCAGTTTTGACTACGTACTCATACATACCCAAAACAATCTCAGTAAATCAAATAAAGACACTTGCTATTGACCAATTCTTTTAAAACCTAACATGAATGCTCCTGTTATTAAGAGGTAGTGCTGCATTAACAACTCACCTTCGCAAGAGTTCCTTCAACACAGTACCCTGCAATAATGACTCCATTTCTCTTATCTGTGCACCAGCTCTCAAACAACTCCCTGGATAAGCCACTCTGCATCATACCTGGGGAAGCCATCACAACACTTGGGCCAATGTCATCAAAGTGGTCCATACTCTAGAAAGACACAGTGACAATATCACTTACTACAACTCACTTAAACAAAGGACAGCCCAGCTGCACCCTTGAACAACATACAAGCAGGGCCCTGTGTTTACAGATTATACCCATCCTCAGAAAAAGTGTCCTTTGCAGGAAAATTCATCTTACTGATACCCACAAGGAGTAAATTGCAAGCACAGGGATCTATAGTGGAAAAAATGTTGGGACATAAGCCTCCCTCAAACAGCCCTCTAAGCCCTTGGACAGCAGGTAACTCAGATATAAACCTGGACCTAATCAATCTATTAGGATGTTAAGGATATTGATTGGCTCAGCTGATTAGAGCATGGTGCTAAAAACACACCAAGGTTGTGGGCTCAATCCCTGGAGGGGCCATTCACTGCAGAGTTGGATTCCATGATCCTTGTGGGTCCCTTCCAACTCAGAATATTCTGTGATATCAGGATATTAAACATGCAAACTACTCAGCAAATATGAACTCTTCTGTCACGTTCACCTTTTTGTAAGAATCTCAAGCTTACCTTCAGATTACTGATATGCTTGAAAACAAAAGGATTGTTGATGTTAATTTGCTTGCGGATTTTGTCATTCATGGCATTGACATATGTCTGATAAACTGCCATACATTTCTTTGCCAAAGAGGAGGCATAGTATATGGGAATATCATGGAGTTCAGGATGATTCTGCCAGTATTCATCTAAAAACCCAAACCAAACAAAATAATAAAAAAGAACAAAACAAAAAACCCAGCCACCAAACAACAAAACACAAAATTCCATCCACAGGATTATTTATAAAGTGTGTGCTTCTCAGAATCAGTAGTAATTCTTGTAAAACAGATTTACCAGTGGGCTTTTTCATTTTTAGTACAGAAAATCACCATCACAGCCTCTTTGCTTTTATCTGCTTTTCCAGAACAGTCACCAGCTAGAACTATATACAGCCAGTACAAACAAACAAACAAGCAAACCAATATGACAAAGGTGAACTTCAGATCCTTTGGGCAGGTCAAATTTCAATCAACCACCACCTTCAGCTACAAGGCATAAAGTATACATGATACTACACTGCAGTAAGTCTACATTTATGACAACAGAAGTTTTATTACACCTCTACAATAAAGCTAAAATGTCCCTGTCAAATATTAATTATACATCTAAGAGCCAGGGACATCTGCACACGGATTTGTTCATGAGAATGTACTAGATGAACATTCTGTAAAACAAATCCATGGAGTTCAAGGTGAGAAGGAATCACTCAATTATCAAGCCTGGCTTTCTGTATAGCACCAACAGTTATATTTACAAGCCCAACTGGAACAAAAACAAGGAAAGAGCCTCCGTTAACCACAACTTATTTTATCATTGATGACAGTAGCCATGACCTTTCCTAAACATAAAGGAGACATTTGAATGCAGCTGTACAAACACAACTTATCCATTTTCCCATTTGGATACATTTCTGCTACTCTGAAAGATATTTATGTTGCACACTTGAGGCACAATCCTACAAAAAGAGAGGTACACTCTTTTGGGTGTATTTGTTCACTTACAGTGACATTACAATGTGCTTTTCCCTAACATTTCTGATTTGCAGGCAAAGCTTCTCACAGCATTTCAGAGAGGTTCACTGCCATGGCTACCTTAATAAGCTCAGGTGTAAGGTGGAAACAGCCAGTGAAAGATAACCAGTTACAAACTGAATTCATCATCATAATTTTCTACACCATAACACAGTATTTTATTTTTGTCATACAATTAAAGAAAGAAGAAAAATAAACACAGAAGCCTGCAGGCTCAACTGTGTAGGCATGTGAGATGCAATTGCATTTTCTACCTAATTAAGCATCCAATTGCATGTCTAGCTTTCCTAGATATATTTTCAAGCTTATCTTTAGAAACTCACTTTAATATCTACACACAGCAAAGAGAGGCAAACAAATTACAACCTAATGGCTACACAAGGTTGAAAATGCTCCGTTTTTATGTTCTCTATAAATTAAAAAAACTCCTCGCAATCAACGAGAAGTAGTAAATAATTCTACAACATCAAATACTACCCCATGCCTAGATCTGAATTTCTTGTTAACGTTTGAATAGACTAGTAAGATATTTTGAAAACAAACCAGTTTCTAATACTGAGCTAAACTGAAATAAAAAGTGAGAAAAACTTCAAGTTGTTTGGGGAATGCTTCATACTCAACACCCCTAAATATAAGCATTTTAAGCTTGAGGTAGTTATCTTTTGATCTTGCCAGCCTTTGACTGAGCAGAAAGACTAGTGAAAAAATCACATAACATAGTACAAATTAAATGCACTAAATGGAAGCGAAGAGGCCTGGGAATAATTTACTTAACAGCTGTTTTTTCTGAAGTACCTTGTAACAGCTATCTATATATTTTATGTGAAGTAGCTTGTTATGTTCATGGGTAATTCTCACTCACTTTTGTTCAAAAGCCTAATTTACTTTTCACTATTATTAGGACTTCAGAAGTGCTAGAAGTCTCTTCTATGGTCTTCTAAGCTTTTCCTATAAAGTTTTTCATACAGGTTTGTGAATTGAAGCACAAAAATAGTAGAACTTTGGAAGAAAATATACCCCTTTTTTTAGCAGTACAGTTTAAGTAAAACAGTTGTGGTTGTAACTGGTTATTTCTCTATTTGTAATAATTGTCCCTAATTGCTGAAACCATGATTCAAAAAGATTCAAGAGCCAAGCACATATTACTAGACCATCATCTCTTCCTTTCTAGGTCTCCCATCCTACTTCACAAAGCAGAACTGCTGGTTGGTTTACTGGACCTTTTGCATTTGAACTAACATGCATTATATATTAAATCATCAGGTAAATAACACGCTGTAAAATGGCTGAAGAGTTGTTCAAGGAATTATGATATCTGAAGACATTCTAAATCCCTTTATGTGCCTTTCCATAAAGAGGAGGTGGGAAGGCACCTACCTAAGATTAGGAGCAGTTCCTGAGCTCGGCCCAGGGCAAACACAGGGATGAGACCTCGGCCCCCTCTGTTGACGATGTCGTGAACAGTGTTGCAGAATCTCGCCTCCCGCTCTTCCCTCTTCTCATGGATGTGAGTGCCATATGTGGATTCCTGCAAATGGAGAGACAGAGCACTGAAGGGGCCGACACAGAGAATAATTCCTGATCTTCTCTGAACCCAACAAAAAAAGCAGAAAAACATACTGGTGTTATTATGTTGGGGAGAGGAAAGAGAGACGTCAAAGAGAGGGAAAAGTCAAAACCACCCCCAGGTTCCCAAAACCACCCCGCCAAGGCAAATAACCAAAACTTCCCCACTCCCAAATCCCTCCAAGCAATTTAGACAGACAGATCCTGCTAGCACTAAAGAAGTTAGAGCTATTAATTTCAATGCTTCTTTTAAGAGGTTTCAAATTTAACACACTTATTTTCCAAACTGGAAATGCTGCCAGAGCTTTGACGATGACACTGACAGGGCCCATAGTGGTACATGTGCCATGGCTTAACCCCAGACTTAAAATATAGGAATTACACAAAATACAAGATTTTGATGTGACTTAAAATTAGATTATCAGTTACAGAGAACAGCTAGAAGGGACACAGTAAATGAAATAATTTTGAAAGTTCCCAGTGTTTGTTTCCAGCTAAAATTGTTACTTTCCCTTGAGCTGCTGTTTTCCAAACATGGATTCAGAATAAAATAATTCCACTCAGAAAACAAAACAAAAATATGGACTAGCACACAGAGCACCTCCACTGAGGACAAATTCTTAAAGTATCTGGAAGTAGGTTAGGATCTACTAAAAGAGATGTCTGGTTAAATTTGGGTTGGTATAATGCAAGTCGAAATCTAATAAATCTCCCATCTCAAAGGTTTGTCTAGAGCCTTAAGGAGCTTCATCAGAAGAATTATGAAATTATAATTAGACTTTTCAATACAATGGGAAGCAATGTCAGAGTTCTGAACACCCAAGTATTTTGGATATTTAACACAAATCCCTACCAACTAAATCTCCACTGTCTTTGTCATTCCCTTTTGGCTTTAATCAAATCATATCCCTAATCCATAATTAATCACTAACACAAAGAAATAATTTTGCAAAACTTACAATTATAAGAATATCAGGTTTAATATTGGGAATCTCAGCTGCCATCAGGTGTCTGTCTTCCTGCCTTGAGAAATCACCTGTATATAACAGCTGTTGGAGACAAAGAGAAGCAGGTGCTCTGGTTACAGGTTCTACCAGTCAGCAGCCTTTAAAAAGCTGTGCAAAGATGGTTTTAATGAATTTTTGATAAAAAGGTCAGCTGTTCTTTAAATAAGACTCTTCTTTATGTGAGCAGAACTTACAATATTAGGTCAACAGTACTACAGTACAAGTATTTAAACCTCAATAGTAAAGGTTTTTCAAGCAGTACCATAATTCCAACAAAACCAGGTGAACTATTATTAAGCTGTTATTTTTCATTTCAGATATCAAGGTGCCATTTTCTGCCTTCTGCATACTTGCACTGACCACAAAGAAGTAAAATTAGACATAGCATAAAATACAGCAACTCCTAAGAGGAAGTAAATTGAAGATCAATCTGCATTTACATACTAGAATGCAAATATAATTAATAATCCAATAAAATTACTTATTAGAAATTCTTCTAGTATTTTCTGATACTAAAAAACCCCCTGTAATCTAAGTGTTTTTCCAAATTGAATAATCATGTTTCCCATTACACCAAGAAGTAATTTTTAATTGTTATTTACTTTTAATGGATTCTTAACTGCAGGGTGGAATGCAACTCTCTGCACCCAAATTGATGGTTTCAAAACTGACATTTTTTTATTTAACAATAATTCCATTGATGAAAATGTGAATAATAAATAACATAGAGTCAGTGATAGCAGACACTTTGTCTGCCAGGTAACCTACTATCACAGGGAATTAATGAAAATAATGATATTAGAACACAATCTCTTTGAGTCATGTAGTAAGAGGGAAATCTTTGTCATGCCTCAATCAGAAAAAAAACCAAAAAAGAAACACTAAGAGATCTAAATTTTATTGTGATCATTGTAAACTCAGTTCTATTTCTAGGATTTTTTAAAGTTAAAACTCTTATAATTCTCAATATATGATATTGTATATATTCTCTTCATAATTATAAATCATGAACAAACTCCCACTGGGAAGCAAGCCTCAGAACCACCTTCTCTCTTCCCTCTTCAGGGCTGTGTGAAACTTTCCTTGGATAGTGATTATCCTGCTGAACTCCAATTCATGAGATGTGTTTCAAGTATCTGGTTTTGGCACAGTGCTGCCTGTGATAATATGATTTACTTAATCCCTCCATGTCTAAAAGTAATAATAATCTTATTTCTTTAGGTACTTTAGCATAGGAGTGTTATGAGAAAAATGGAACTCACATACATTGACAAATGCCATTTTTGCATGTGAGGCACGCAGAGACATAAATATGAATTACAGAAACAAACATTTGTTCACAGATTTTACTAAAATGCAGCTTCCACACAACTGCCTCAGCTACCACCTGCCTCTGATCAGCCCAGCAAGGGAAACTACATGTTTAGGGGTTCCAAGTTTGAGTCATGTCTCAGACTCCCATACAATCCAAACATCTTACCTGATCTTTGTCACTTGCTAGTTTTAATCAAAGAGAAAATACAAGTCCTAAGCCAAGGCCTCTCACCTTGACCTGAGTCCAAGTCTACTGGACAGCTCCAGCCACAGTGGTGGGGGCATAAGAGACAATAATAATTAATGACTACATGAGTACTCAGGCTTGAATTCAAGTTTTAATAAAGAGAAAATACCTTCACACCAGCTATTTCAATCATAAACATGGCTGCTCCCAGAACGTGGCCTGCGTGGTAGCACCAGAATTTGATTCCTGCCACCTCTTTCACTTCATGGAAGTTGATGGTCTCAATCTTGTCCATGCTTTCTTCGAGGTCTGTTTCTGTGTAGAGCATGTCATCCGCTGAGATGTTGCTGGATATAAGTGAAATGGCTCAACATCAGCACATCTCAACAGCTGGAAAACACTTCCTGGGTTTTCCCCACTGACAGACTTCCATTCCCTAACACCACCTCTCCTGCCTTGGAAATCCAGCCCAGCTACTCTAATGTAGCTCACCTAAGGCGAGTTACAGTATCTTTCTTTTGAAAGGCCATGCTAGAAGAGTCTTTTCAGTTAAGAATCTTGCTCTGTATTTCTCAAAAGGTACCAGTAAGATTCCCAGCCCCGGACAGAGCTCTGCAATTTAGCTTGTAACAGTCCTGAAAAACCACATGGATCCATGCTTTTCCTACCAGCTCAGAACAAACAAGTTAAAAGAGGACTGTTCATCAGGTTTCTGATCCAAGCTCAAAACAGCTGAGTTGAGATATGCTCGGGACCATTGCAGTCACACGGAAATAATGTGCCAAGGCGTGAAATACATGAAAACAAAAAATATAAGAGGAAAAAAAACCTCAACATGTAAGCAACAGAGCCCTCTTTTTATATTTAATATTTGATCTGCCCTTATCCTGAAGAGTGAATTGTATCTTTAGGAGCTTAAAATTCACTAAAAACTATCCATGAGGTAGTAAAATGATTCATTACTTCTAATCTGGTTATATGTAATGTTGCTACTTATGACAACACCCAGGTTCATCCAGCTACTTTTGGTAGCTTCACCTTAAGTTTCCTGTTGGAAAGGGAAATAATAGGTGAAATAATTCAGGAAGAGACAGCCCACAGGTTAGCTTACCTGACTTTAACATAGTCTGAAAGAAGCCATCTGTAAATAGCTTTTGTGGCATGAGTCATAAATGTCCTTCCCTTAAAACTTGTTTTCTGTAAAAACCATGGCAAAGCCCCACAGTGATCTAAATGGAAGCTTAAAATAGACACATAAATCCAATTAATATATTCATATTACACAACACTAATATATAATATCTATAATTCACTACTAAGCTAGACTAACATGGTGTCACGAAAATCCAGAAACAGAATTTTCAACCTTGTTGTTAACTGTGCTGGTCTATGTTGTGCAGACTAGTGGCTAGAAACACAACCAGGAAAAGGTAAAACTAATACAGAAAATTCTCCATTGATTGCCAAGGTTTTACATGTATAGTATTAGAATTACCTTCTTTTTGTAATTTCCATATAAATTTAGAGGGAGAAAAGGAACAGGAACCAGGGACACTAAACATCAAAGATACATGAAAGCTAAAAATACGATCCTAATTTTGCACATTGCACACTACAGAATAAAACATGATCTCTGAAAATTAAATTATTTGTTCACACTTCTAGTTCGACCCATATTAAGAAACTACTTTTGAAATACAGGTAGAACAAACACACACCACAAAAGCTCATGATTTTATGGAGAGCTTTTTATTACTGATTACATCATTTAGAAATGGCTCTCCTCATCTCTCAGCCACTAAGCAATACTTAAACCACATTCAAAGCTTGCATAAGTCTCCAGGAACCTTTTCAATTCAAAGCCAATAGAGCAAAAAAACCAACCAATACTCTTCTGCAGTCTTTGTGTAGAAAACTCACTCCAGGAGCTATCACAATGGTGTTAAAGCAGGCCAGGATATAAAACAGTCAGAAATCAGAGTGACCTCAGAGAAGACCTCTGATGTCAAAAGTGACAGAATATCCTCAATATTCAATCCTTAATTCTAAATGGAGAGCCTTCAATTTTTTTTTTTTTTTAAATCTGGAAACTAGAATTTTTCCATACCATCTAAATAACACCTATTTTTCAGCCTCTCTTAATAGCCTTCAAGTGCACACAGTTCAGACCATGACCTCAAGTTATGTGTGCTTTTAGATGCCACTTACTGACTAATGAGGAGGAGATCAATCTCAGCTGGATCTATCAAATCAATGTAAGGAAGAGCATCCATTCCTTCCAGCCCAGGATGGATTCCACAATCAAGCTGAAAAATGAAAGAAAGTTAAAGCTTCTAACAGAACGTATAAAAACCCTCTTCTATCCTGGTCTGTGGTATGGTTATTAGCGACTGGTAACTTCTAGCATCACGCAAAATAAGGCTTTTCTTCATTAAATATTACTTTTAGCATTGGATTTCAAACAGAATGGTTTGGGTTGGAAGCACATACATTCTATACGGGGATATGGTTTTATTTTACAGCACAGCCTCTGTGATGCCTAATATCATACATGCTATAGTGCTCCAGAACACTGCAAAATGTGCCTTTTCTAGCAATGTGTCTGACTGCAGTGCAGAGGCTGAATTTAACCTGCAACATTTCGGATCACTTTGGGGAACTGAAGTACCACACTGAGAGAGCATACAAATATATCCATGCAATAATTACCATTATTTTTCTTCCTTTAAACTCCAGAATGATGCATGACCTTCCTACTTCTTGGCCAGCACCTCTGCAAAAGGATATCAAAGTCAGGAGGACTGAAACAACACACACCACACAGATGTACACTGGATGCCTTTAGTGGGATTATTTTTCTGTGTAGAAATAACAACTGCACGGCCCTTTTAAGCTCAGCTATCCAGAGTACCTGAACAGCTGTACTTAAAGGAAATGAGGCCCTTCGTAACGCAGCAGAAATAAAAACAATCTGTTTGAGGAGATTATTTTGGTCTCTTTTGTTTTTTACTGAGCACTCGAGTCTCAACCTATTGACACGTACAATTAAAGTTCACCTAAGTAAAAAATCGGGCCGAATAAGCCTGGAGTAGCATCTCCAAGCTGTCCCAAACCCAGAAACACGCTCAGCCTGCAGCGGCAGCTGTACCAGGGAAAGAAGCGGCTCCCAGCGGTGCTGCCCCGGCCCCACCCCGGCCGCCCGCGCCCCCCGGCCCGCGGCTCCCCGGGCGCTCACAGGGGCCGGATGAGCAGCTGGTCGCTCTCCTCGGCCGGGATCAGCGCCTCGGCTTTGCGCTTGGCCGCCATCGCCGCGCTCCCGCCGCCTTCCGCCGCCC